>JAODAC010047297.1:94643-123594 GCA_027575185.1 Mimaenictus wilsoni
ACAGTTCTGAATATCTAACGGCATTCAACTGATATTTTTCACTTGTGTCGAACATGGTCTGGTATATTTTGGAAAATCTCCTCCGATTGTTATAGGGGGCCTGTGAGGGAGCAAGCCTCTCGTGAACTGCCACCAAAATTAATCTATTGTTCTGTCCCAACGGCCTAACATGAAAGATGCCCAAGGTCATGTATGAATCTTCCACTTCCTGGGCTAATACGAAGTCCTTGGCAAGGAGGTTGCATTTCAAACCTCCTACTGACCCTAAGAGAAGAGCTTGTGGTACTAGATGTACCTTGCTTTGTACATTTTTATATAGTCTAGGATCTCTCTCTCTCTCTCTCTCTCCACTTTGTTGAGTCAAGGGGGATAAGGGAGGTCCACATTGGGCAATGACCCCCTCCACCCAGTTACCAACAAGGGGACATAGAAAGATCCCCTTATCGCCTTTGAGTTACAAGTCAATCTGGAGTGAGGAGGGACATTTTAATATATCGCATGAACAATTAACGAAAACAGGGAGGTACAAACTAAAAAATATTCTGCTATTGAAAACGAGGCAAGTGTTACGGTTTAAAAATAGTTCTTCTTATTATGAAAAGGATTTAATGCCAACTTCATGGTGTTTCTTGGTAGCTATGTCCGAGGGCAAGCGGCACCACCTCCACGTTCCACCATCGCTCAAGATCTGTTGCTGATTTGACATCGACTACCGTTGCTACCAGCACGAGTATCGGGCGTCTGGAGGAGGATGAACCAATGCGCGTTGGTAGCAATTCGTTGTCGAGCCGTTTAGAATTTCGTCCGCCTGCTGTGCAAATACGGAATCGCGAGTTCAGCTCGCGCTTATCGCGTTTCGTAGCTCGCATCTCGACGTGTAATCATACCCCGCGTCTCTGCCTCCACGCTGATGTGCGATACTATCCACCGATCTCTGTAAGAATGGAGCCCTTCCCCACGCATTCCACGCTATAATGCGAGTGTTGCGCTAATTCATTTTGATGGCCAGATACTTGAACTTGACACTTTTACTGCACTTCTGCCGCCGCGCCGCCGCGAACCACGAATGTCAATGCTGGGCCGACGATCGCGGTTTTCAATTTCATTATTGTCTTTTGCACGTGCTTGACGCGCAACAATGTAGCGCATGTGCGTGTAATCGGATGCTAATGAGCTGTACGTGTGCTGTGTACGCATATATGAACGCCTGCGTCGGCATTTTATTGATAACGCAGTAGTGCATCTTCGGTTCACTCGGCGCTTCAGCCTGCTCGAACGTTTTGCGTGACCTCAGGAAGGTCAGCAGGAGTTATTCAGCGCTAGGAATGGTTTAGTATTCGTGCGGCGCGATGTGGAAGATCTCGTGGGCCAAATATGGCCGAGCCATTAGTAACATGCCATCGGGCGCTCTGCGCATTTTCCAACTTGTGTAATATTTCAGTTTGTATATTAGTGCAGCGATGCATTCCGATGATGCAATGGTGCATTAACTTGGAAACGCTATATTCCGATTTTTTTCCAGCGCATATCGTTTGAACTTGGGTCTGAATTTGAAGAAGGGCACTTTCCAGTTTGATAATTTTTTAATGACGTTGTAAATAATGCGCGTAACAACCTGCTGCAATTGAGGTACGATCATTTTTCCCGATTTTATCTGCAGCCAGCACGAATACGCTCGAACGGGGAGAAAAGTACAAGTGCGAGAGAACACTACGGGCGTCTTTTCTACATCTACATGTCGACGGAAAAATTATATTTAATTGAGGCGATTGGGACGAAAATCACGAAACGCTAACTGAGCACCGCGGAAACTCGCTTGGTACGAAAAACAAGGGCCCTGCATCCGTTCGAGAGAAGCGAAATTATTTCTCCACTGCTATGATCGAAGCAATGTTTTCACATGCTGAACTTACTCCCTCGTTCTTCTAACGAGTAACAAGAAACCGCATCGTCGTAAGAATATGTTTCCAGGACAATTTCCTTATTACAAAAGCTCTAACGGTAAGCATATCTGAAACCGACGTATATCTTCTTCAAGCCAAACATTTCCAATTAAAAGTTTCCGTTCGAAATCGATAATTTAAGAAAACCTGTCAAAACTTTTTTCTGGAGTACCTAAGAGTACACCTAGTATAACAACGTTGTATTAGCTGCTAGTATTTAATCTATAGATCGTGAGCACATTTGAGTCACGCCGGTTGCGCCACCAGAGTGGCTGAAAAGTGGCGACTTTCCGTGAAAAGTAAGCTGTTGTTGTTGCACTGGAGCGCTGCAAACAAATACACGAAGCACAATTAAATTACGGCATTACGCCGAAGCGTCCGTTGCCGGCTGTGTTATTAAATTTCAAAGTTGTCTTAACTTCCAATCACTTAATTACTACATTGCGAATGCCGAGGAAGAACACAGATGAATGCTCCCAAAAGAGCGAAGAGGATTCCTCCATGTCCATTATGCGTCACGATCTATCATAATTTCCGCATTTCTATATTCCGTGGAATTGGGTGGTTTGATGGTTTTATTGACATCGTAATACGGTGCCCCAATTTTGACGTCTTATGTCTTCATTATCAATCGAAGATATTTCTAAAAGTGTTAACAACTTTGGGGATTTTTTTCTCTGTAAATTGTACTCGTGAATATATCCCAATGTGGTTTGCCAAATTCGAGGATTATTTATCTTAAATTACCTTTAGTGTTTTGCACTTTCATAGAACGACAAAATCGGGGGTGATCTTGGAAATCTGGGGCGCCGTGAGCAAACACCAAAAAGCGCTCGTTCCGAGGGCATTCACCTCCTACTGCTCCACCCGGAACTGCTCTGGAGCAGTATAAAAAATGCAGCGCACATTCAGTTCTTTGTTTAATCATTCAGTTTATCAATCCAGAGTCCAGGATATGTTTGGTCCATATTCTATGTGAGTCAGACAGTATGATAGAAGTGTAGAACATATATAAAAGGTAAATAAGGACCTCTGCATCATCATCAGATCATGGGTATACAATTTATGTTAAATACCTTCAAAGCCCTAGAAGGTACCAGTATTCGCATGAAGACATGCAGGCCATAAAACAAGTTGAACTATATTTAGCAGCTCATAAACCCATTTTCAATCATAAAAATAGCCCATATTTTGCCCACAATAGAACAATAACCCCCATAAAGCCCTATTAGCACGGAACTTTTTCAAAATACCCTGTAAAATATAATAGCCATCTAACGCCGCGCCGTATTCAAATATGTAATCTTATCGCGCGTCGGCACTTTGCACGACTCGACGCGACGGCTCGCCGCACCGCAAAGTAAGGTGTAAAATTTTAAGATCAAAGTTTGCTTTCGTCCCGACTGCGACGCTCCACAGTTCCTCGGGACGCACACCGCAACGACGCGGCGTATACTTAGCGGCCGGCCGCAACACGCTTTTATGCATAAATACATATAATGCCCCGCATATTCGTGCCCCGCAATGAACGTGAGTAATGCGAAAATAACCGAAAGCTGAATATTAATAAAAGTCCTGGTACGCGCGCAGGGCCTCACGAATACCTGAAAAAGCAACGGTGCTCGGTGCTTCGCACCTACCTACATCCAAGGGCCTATAATACATACATTAGAACGCTTTAAACAGCGTCTGCATGCTGCATGCTAAACACACGAATTCGAAGCGCAAAGTACATTGATGATGACGATGGTGCGCACAGTCGCGTTGTGAACTTTATGGTCATTGAATTCTGCAAACCGCGCGCTCTTTGCATTCTCTAATTTCCCGGCCATGTTCACCGCCGCACCGCGTCGAGTTCACCAAGTTTGACATTGCCTGTGAATTGCCCTTAAAGGAAGCGAATTAAAGTTCCCTCGCAGTCCCAGCACGTTTTCATATTTGTACTGTAATTCTCCGAATTGTCGGAAAATGTTTGAGTTTTCGGAGTGTTTTCAGATGATTAGATTACAACACCATGCCTACAAGCACACAACTGCAGTCATTGTGCCTCTGGTACAACCACAAGAGTCCCTTAAATTTCAAACACTTAAACTTTACATCCCGGAAGTCATATCTTCGCAAACTGACAGCTTTTATTTCGCTTTGTAAGGTGGTTAAACTTTAATGTGATTAACGTAATCCAATTTGAATGCACTGCATAAGTGCGCAACTCTTTGGATGTTTGCTAACAAGTTGTTTGCATGCTTTAAGCCTTTGGAACTTCAAATTGCTAGAGTCCGGCAATGCCAGAGTTGTGCAAATTCTTGGGACCTTCTTTTGAGACATAATCTTTGAGTTATAACATCAAGCGATGTAGACATAAAAAGTCAAGTAGCAAAGAAAGCAACGGAGGAAACATTCAGATGCAAAGGTTTGCGGGCTGCAAGAAAACGCATGCATAAATGGTGATTAGAATGAATAAAAACGCGTGGGTGTTCTTCAAGTACATGTTCGAACTGCTGAGAACCGATTTAAATTTCCACGAACAACACAATGTCGCACAATACATACATTTAAGTTTGAAAACTTTTCGATCACGATATACCCATAAAAGTGGCAAGAATTTTCCATGTTATGTTCTCTAGGTCTGCCAACACCTTGTAGAAATTTGTACGAACAAGTTTAAGCATTACCTGAGCAAAACTTTGTACTTTATCCGCGCGTGTACAATTTTATGATATATCCGCCTGTTTGAGTGTATGCTTTGAGCATTTCTCGCTTCTCTTTTTGGTGGTTTTACCTGTAAGCTTATACCTCTCGGTGTAAGAATATACGAAACCTAATTCTTTATATTAAGCTCCTTGAGTGCTTTATATATTTCCTAAAATGTTCGATTTTGTATCCAAGGAACGATGCAGAAAAAAGTGAGAGTAAACTCCTGACGAAATTATAAATTCACATCTGACATTCCTGGAAGGTCGACAGCGACGAATTCTTGTAAAGATCGTCGTGCATAAATACATATTAAATGATGAAAAAAATATCCGCGCATGTTGATTATTATTCACGCGTCTTCGCCGCCCGGTCGGTTCGAATTTGACGCCTGACGTCTTGTCATGCAGTTTCAGTTTGAAGGTGAGACGGCCCAGCACAGTGCGTGAAAACAACGGCGAATCGATTCGCGTCGGTGCCGCATCGAGGGAAATCTTTGTATTCCACGGCATCGTTACTCGTTACATGCATGCCTTATCGCGTCCGAAGATCGGATGCACGTAGCTCCCCCATTGCATGCATATCATACGAACTGTTTAAGTTTTTTCGCTTACCTGCGCGCTGCTGTCGAGGATCAGATAGTCATAGGTGCGTTTTGTAATTGAACCAGTCGCGGCAGAGGTCACAAATTTGATGGGACGGCCAGCTGGAATGTAAAAATCATCACTCCAAGAGACTCCAAACAGAGCCAATTCAATATCAATTGTTTAGGCCTGTTCACGTTCAATACTGTTGTTTTGTACTTTTGAAATGGAAAATGTCCACGACGATTTTTATCTGTGCCCTATTTCTTTGGAGGGCTTTCCTGAGCAGTATACGTGTGTCCATTTGGCAGGATTTTGATTCATCCAATTAGAAATCTTGTTGAGTATTCTCTAGCTCCTGGTATTGTCTTAAATAGATGATTGAATCAGAGAATTGACTGAATAGATGGAGCGTTTTTATATTGCTCCTGAGCAGTTCTTGGAGGGGAGTGACCTATAATCGAACGTATGTTCGTATTTACCCAACGCACTCTAAGGAAGTTGATGTACATGTTGCTGCTGATATGTCGCTGAGATAAGTTGCATTTTTAGGACAAGGCGTGCACATTCCTTTCAGTCGTTGAATAGCTTTAATAAGCGAGCTTGATTATTGTCCCAACGATAACTAAGAGTTTCCTCAGTTATGGTTTTTCCTCGACAAAGTAAGAAATTTTGGTAAATACTACTTAGCATTCTTTAGTAGTTGTTTGTCTTTTCAAATTGGACGATGTAGATTTCAAAGTATCAAAATATGTTCTTTATATACATTGGTTAATAGATCCAGCATCAAATTATTTCATGACACAATCAACAGCAATATAATATCATTCCATTCCAAATTCACCGGTGCGATCAAACACCAAGTTCGATGGCAATTGTTAGCCAGGTCTTCCTAGATTTGAGTACCCTCCCGTTTCAGTACTGTCTGCTTAAGGAGTATTACGATTTGCTAGTTCAGGCTATGCATTGTTCTCTGCTCTCATTTGAAATGGTGGCCTTACGTTGATCCCCCGGCTTCAATCGTGCAGCGTAGACGATGGTGGTTCCTTGATTGGACGTCTCCGAACACGCTGCTGTGGTCACCGCGTTGTGTGCGATCCCATGTCGCTAATATTTATGCGCATCGCGCATCTAATCTGCGAGCGCACGCCGTTTGTTTTGCGGCGCTGGTAACACGCATGCGATATGCAGGATGCCGCAACAACTTCGCCTGACTGCAGTGCCTTTTGCGATACACATTCGAGCATTCCCTGGCGCTCGCCTAGCGTAGGAACCTCGTCGAACGTAAAACTAACGGTGAATCGAGTAAGAAATTCTACGGCTGAACAAGATTACGGCTCGACTAGGTGTTCCTACACTGGAGTCTGCGAACTCGTACTGATTAACTCGCGAGTCTAGCCAAATAATCATCCGTTAAATGGTTCTTAATTCCACCGAAAGCTTGGTGAAAATTTCAAACGGTGAGCGCTAGCAATATGCCACCTGTAATTATTATATACAGTGAACATTACTGATTGTGAGTGTGAGCTGAATGAGGTATAATACTATAAAATTGAGTTAATAACATACCTATGATATTCTACGTTCCAGTATTTGTGTTTTAAATCATTCTGATCATCGCCTCTTCGATGGGTAGTTCATTATGATTGAGGCTATTAGCAAGTTGTGGCTATTTACAAGTCATTTGTGCGAATAGATGAACATGTTGTCGAAACAGTTGACAGTCGATCAACGGCAAAATAAGGCTCTTTTGCAGGCAATGTAATGGTCGCATCAATAAATTGGCTGCCATTGAAAGACGCGCTGAGAGAATAGATCTCGCGCAGAATGCATATTACAACATATGCCTATTTTCATCGTCGTAAAAGACCTCCGAAGACCTCTAAGAGAACAGATGTTTCCGGAGAGTACAAATTGTTCTTTACTGTGGATTCTATTGGAATATTTTCATTGTTTTTCTTGTGTACGCAAATTTTACTGTTAATGTTTCGAACAAGTGAAACATCTGACTACCAACATATTCATAAATATATTCGCAAAAATGCTTAATGGAGTTTTGCATGTCCATATAATTAAATTACCGCTATATTATGGGTTTTATTTGTATATTTGACTTTCTGCAATCATAATTACTAAAATTAAATAAATGTTATTATCTTCTATGAGAAATCTTTCCTCTCACCAAAAATTTGAGAATTATACTCTCATTTACGTCTATAACTCTATAAATTAATAGATTTTCAGTCCCTTAAAAAGTGAAACTTATTGATAGATGTTTTCCTTTCTTATTAAGAATGGTAGACAAATGGGATAATTCTAGTGTGGGTGTTTTCGTTATCGCTTGCGTGATAACCGCTTTAATCGGCCAGTGCACTGTGGTTGTAGTAACTACCAGGCTACGCGCAGATTGAACCAATTTTATCACGTGTGCATTCGGTGCATGGTGTTAGTCATTATTCAGGAAATTGTGGGAATATTCCTAGTAGGAAATAAGCTGAGTAGGGCGAGATAGGTTAGATTGATTAGTTTAGGTTAAGTTTTATGATTAGTTTAGGTTAGATTAGATTAGCAGGAGAGCAAATAAGACACGTAAAAGTTAACAGTTTCCGATTGATACCTGAAATTGCATTAAAAGTAAACGAAAGACTCACGAAAATTGAGTGATGAATGATAAAAAAAATTGTATGTAATTCTACTACTAATTATTAGTTTTAAACTACGAAAATAGTTTCGCCATATGATTGGATTAGATGCAAATAATAAATGGCATTCCATTCGAATACCTCTGAGGAAATTCTATATTTACATATGACTCATAAATATGCAAGCTGCTAAGGAACACAATAATTACAATCTTAAAGTGTTAAAATAGAGCGTTTTCTGGTGAGAACTTGATGAATCGTGAAGCTGATCGGTGGCACCGTGCGTTCGTTCAGCACAACGTAGAAGTGAATGTCTTTCGCCGTCCGCAGTTCGCCGACAACTCTTCGGCCGATGCCGATGGTCGGGGACCCAGGCCCCGACACACCGGAGAGCGAACCATCCTACTCAATCCTCAATCCGGCAGTTTTCGTGCACGGCGGCGAGCGCCTAGCATATCGTGTTTGTGCGACCAACACACATTTCAGTCGCATTCGAGTCACTCTTGTGCGCGTGCGGAAATCGCTGACAATGAGTTAGACACCACTCAACATCATCAAAGTGCGTAAACATAGTCTCGTCGAATCAAACCACCGGAGTGCTACCATCCCTCCTCTAAGGACCAAATACGTTAATAACCAATTGGAATTACTCAGTGTTTGAATCAGGACCTACTAGTGCAAAACACGAAAAGAGGATAATTAAACATTCCAGCGAGTGAATGTGTCCCACTGGTGGTGTCGAGTGCCGTTAGGTTATTCGGCGTCCAAGTGTATGTGTGAATATGTGCAGCGAAAATCTCGAGCTAATCTCGACGCGCCTAGAATGCGAGAGGATTATGTGAACAGTGCGGCGATCTACTACGTGCATGTGTAATCCAATCGGCGACGCGTTTTTCGCGCGCTGCGCAGGATAAAAACATCGAATGCGCGCGACGACGAGCGCACGCAGCAGGAAAAACTGCAGGCGATCCCGAAGGGACCAACTTGGAATATTTTGCACAAAAAGTGTGCACGCCAACGACGGGCAGGGTTGGAGGAAAAATTAATAGACGTTCATCCAAACGTGCACGTAAGCTCAAGCATTCCTTGCAAACACGCAAAAAATACATTTAACTACAAACGTTTTCTTTCGTTCGCTTGAATTAGTTACACTTTGCAATGCGCGGCGATTTATCCAATTACACTCTGCTAACAGTATGCAAATGTCACGATGAAAAAACGTTTATATTCTCACAACAATCAACAAAAAATTAATTTCAACTTAAGATGGCAAAGAAAACTGTTTTCGTTTTTTTTTTGAGTTTGGGAACACTTAAAGATAAAAGCGACAAACTATGGCGTTCAAAAAGAACATTGACATTTGGCTACAAAAAAAACATGAATTTTCATTGCTATTAATTTTATTGGAATCATTATTTAATTTTTTTTATGACAGGTTCTTCATATTGAAACAATTTTGTCCAAAAGAACGTATAACGGCTTTATATCGTCTTCTCTTTTAATACACCTCTCGAAACTGAAGCACTTAAAACTTTCAGGTAATCCGATAAAAGCAAACTGTATCATATCGTAAAAAGCCCAATATCACGAATTTTTTACTCGCCTCTTTCTTTATTCTTCCTTCCACTGTAAAAATCAAACACACAAAAAGCAGGATGCGATAATTTCATCAATACGTGAAATCTATATTTAGTTACAACTTTTTGACGTGCCTGTTGTCGGATGCTAGCAATTCCACTAGAAATTGAGAAAGGAGTTTCTCAGCTCATCGCAGCGATGGAATCAGTTTTTCCTCGGTCGTGAGATGCGACTTAGCGTTCATGACTGGACCGAAATCGATTGCATTCGCAAAGCCATCGAAGCATTAAATCAAACAAACGGTCCTATGCTGGCGATGACAAAAAAAACTGACAGCCGTTTGCTGTCTTCCACGTGGGTAGTTCTAATAAGAAAGGCGCTATGCAAGAAGCGGCGAAAAAAGTGCTGCAACTCGATTACGATGCGATAAAATCACAATATCGTGCGCGTCGCCACGCTTTGCGTATATCTTCCCCCGATCTGCGATGCCGGATCCAGGTATTTATTCGTGGAGTTCCATCCATTCAAGAGCTTAATGGTGTAACGTTGTCTGTCTTTGGAAACGTCATAGCTCATTCACAGTTGTATTCCACTAGGTTGTGAACATTCTAATCGTTTCCTTTTTTCTTTATTCTTGAAAATACAATCATTGTTAATTACAGCCAACGTAACTGTACTTGTCAGGTTAAGATAATTTTTGGTTTCACTTACATCTACTCCTGTTCGCTTCCATTGACTCTACCACTATGTCACTTGAGCGGCAAGAGAAAGTATTTTCGATCAAGGAAAAAATGATTTCATTTGAAAGAGGAGAGCATTTTGAATGGGAGATTGCAAAAACATCCCCAAAATAATGTTTAACTTTCGAATTAATTAAGTTTAAAATTCATGCATAAACAATTGTCATTGTCAATTGTCAAATACCGTCTTCAGCTTCATTAACATTGACATATGCGAAACACTCATTGTCAGAATTATTTGCTTAAATATTTGTTGTATATAAGTATTGCATAATAGTGTAATTTTTCGACCAGATGGCAGCATGCCATATATTTTCAATTTAATAACTCGAAAAAGAAAACGTTATACAACCTCATAAAGTATCTTAACGGTGCTCAGTCAATTTAATCGAATTACACATGATTTTTATGTTGTAATTTACACTTGGGAGCAAAAAACACGTATTTTATAACAAATCGCACCGCACCGGCTTCATTTGAAATGATCGCAATTTCTGAGACGAAATGACCATCGATTAGACACGACTACTCATTGCATTACTCAGCGATTGTTATATTTTTCTAGTTTAAGATTATTCTATGATCACATTTTTTATGGTGTACTACATTATTGGTAATTCAAACAGAATTAAACAATTAAAAAATAACAGGTTTAATTTAATTTTAGTAGTTTTGCATTGAAAATCTGACTCTAATCATATAAAATTCACACAAAAATATGATTATAATATATTATAATTTAAAAAATCGTTGTACTTATAGTTTCCTGTCCTCCTTCTATCCATAAACTATGCAAATTAAGCCGCATATTGTATTGTGTAGCTTAACAATTAGTTCGGTAAGCAGAGCACTTTTGTATCCAACTTTCATGTGACAGTAAAACACTTCCCAAAGTCATAATTGTTTTGCCTTTGCGCGATCTATTCTATTCTCTGCCATTCATTTGTGTCCTCTCATATTAACATGTGCCACATTCTCTCGATTTTCCTTTTTTACTAATTATTTTCTCATGTGTTCCTTAATTCCCTTTTCCTTTTTGGGTCGGTCATTATCAGGATACATCCTCATTTGTGCGTGCGGGTCTTTTTACAATTCTGTTGATGACATTGTAGTGCGTTATGCTGCGTTCAAATGTTATGATGATGCGGTGATGGATGTAGTACTATGGCTTATATCTAAAATAGTTTCGTATGAATGAGCTCAAATTGCTCGTGGATGTAAATAAAACGTGCACTCATTTTTCGCGAAAATACCTTGTGAATGACGAAACGAATGAGACAAACTCGTACCGAGTGTTTGCGTGTAATAAACATAATAAGCCGTGTGTCATTAATGATGAGCTTACGTTTATTGGTTTATTTAATCTGGTGCAATAATGTCGGATTTGAAAAGATGCCTTAATAAAGAAGATATAATTGTGTCAGTTGTCACATCTCAATGAATTCACATTTCTATGTGTATTATGTGTGTTTGGATTCTTATTTACCTTTATGGAGTTAACTAAAACCTAGTTAAACAAAACAAACAAATATTTAAAAGCATTTTTATGTGAGGATAATTTTGGAAAGAAATTATGATAATTTTAAACTGATCTAACCATAAGAAGATCAAGTTTTTCACATAAAGTGTAATTTAAAGTGTAAGTGTGTAATTTGAAAGTCCAAAAAATAGTGGAACCAAACTATTTGCTTACAATCGAGCCAAATTGGAACAAATCCATTGCCGGTTGCAAGGCCCCCTCCATAACTCAAGCAGAAATCATGGCTATCGAGATATGTGCCCAGCAGTGTCTTAAATAGCTCTAAGAGCGCAAATACATCTATATCATGACAGACTGCGAAGCGACACTAACGGCTCTTCCCGATAAGCAGTATAAGTCGAGGGAAACTGCAAAAATGTGCTCAAGAAGTTGGGGCAAGGCAATAAACTCACAATACAGTGGGTGCCTGCCCACCAAGGTGTTGTAGGCAATACTAAGGCGGATATGCTAGCCAAGAAGGCAGCAGAAACTACCTTCCATGATCCTGAACCAACCTGTGGATTATCAAAGTCCACAGTGAAGGAATGGATCAGGAATTGGTATCGTCCAGTCACGAGACAGCCTGGAGGGACAAAGAGGGTCCTAGGCAGGCAAAAAGGCTGCTCGATACATCACAAAACAGAGCCCAAGAAATTATAAAGCTAAAAAAAGCGATATAAGGCTACGTGTTAGCCTGCTGACAGGTCATGTCGAGGCGTTGTATCACCTAGCCAATATTGGGAAAGGCGACCTCACAAGCTGTAGATTATGCAAATCGGAGGTAGCACCTGAAAGACTTTCTTTGCTAGGCAGCGAGCAGCTAAGCCTCGCTGAATTAAAGGGAGGTCGCTCAAGGAGATTCTAGCCTTTTCAAAGGTTATCTCCGTTATTGGCCCATAGTATTGGTCCATGCACAATAGACCAAAGTTGGTCGCAGTGCTAGTGGAGTTGACTGTCCAGGATTAATTTAAAAAAATTGATTACCATAAAATACAAAACTTTAAATTTCTCTGTAATTTCACTTCATGAAAAAATGTTGCAAGTGATAATATTATTCGTGATTGATTTCTATTCATTACTAGGATATTTACATTCGATTACAGCTGAGTTAAAATGTAATTTATCACGATATTGATATCAGGTATTAGTTGAGTTTATAACAAGCTATATATTTTCATACGTTCATCACAATAGCAATCCTACTTGAATTTTCCCAGAATTTTGATTTATTTCAAACGTATGACCTTAATTACATCTAAAAACAAAAAAAAAATAAAGCAAAAATAACAAATTCTATTTATATGGATAAATAAACCACGCAGTGTGCACATTACTCTATTCTATTGTTATATTTATCTCACGCAATGATCTGTAACA
Source organism: Mimaenictus wilsoni (assembly GCA_027575185.1). NCBI lineage: Eukaryota > Metazoa > Arthropoda > Insecta > Coleoptera > Staphylinidae > Mimaenictus > Mimaenictus wilsoni. The sequence goes on from JAODAC010047297.1 coordinate 107,718, forward strand.
AACAATTAGCTTTTGAGATGTCTGCGATTAAAGTAATGTATAATCTTGGGCGCCACAACGAGATAAAACTAATTGATTTATCAGAAGGTTTGCAATTATTCTTAATGGAACTGATAATACATGAACATACTCTTGAAAATTGGAAATATAGTAGTTGAAGAAGATTTCCCAAGGGTTTTAAAGTTATCGGAAGGTAGCATTGTCTACTTCTAGGAAGTAATTCGGAAATATTCGAAATATGAGTATAGAATTTCGAAGAAGTATGCAGAAGCTTTTATATTGGGGTTCTAAACCCTACTCAACATTACAGGTAGGGGATATTTCCTGTATTGCTTCATTTTGTATAAAGTAGTGTATAAATATATATATACAACCTTTATTGGCATTCTCTTACACACAATATAGATTTCGCACAACCACGAGCCAATAAAATCCAAATCAAACATAAAATATATTAAACAACTCAATCTTCCTCCACTCTTACGCTTCTTCTCATCTAGCTATCCTTTCATTCGATTACCCTCTTTTCCTCCCGCCCAGTGCCTTTCCTTTTCATTGCCCTCACATTCCCACGCCAGGTGCTCCCAAGTGACGATCCCTAACTCGCATAATATAGATCGGGTGTAGTCTACCCCCATCCACACCTATCGCCCCTTCTCCTGTGATCCACAACGCGCCCTCGCCAGTAGTGCTTTCTCACTTGCACCAAGGTCCCTATCCCCTATGTATACATGCATCCGCCCCACCACCTGGATCCTCTGGTATGATCGATTGTAGAAGCTGAGAATGAATAAAGAACAATAAAGAACAAATAAGGCAAAACCATGCGTTATTTGTTCTTCTATCCGGGTTCCTCTCTCCTTTACTACGCCCTCCAAAGCTCCACGCTCCTGCCACAGTCGCCTGACCGCCAACTCGGAGAGGCCCACTGATTCGTACGCCCGCCTCCTCCTCACTGCCCATCCATTGCAGCCACCGCTAGCACAGTACATCCACACATTCTTCTCACTTCCCATGCCCCCCAACTCTTCTTCATATCTTGCCACTCTTACAGTCGTTTCCACTTTCATACTAAGCCTTCGTGCCTCCTGAAGCACTCTATAGTCCGGAGTAGATCTCTCCACTCCCATGATGATCTTCAGGAACCAGGTCTGCTCCCGTTCCAATACCTCCCATTCATCCAATCCCCACACTTCCACTCCAAACAATAAGATCGGCTTCACACACGCATCTCACATTTTCATTCATATATCCCAATTTCCTCCTCACCTATTCCTCCATTTGCCCTTTATACTTTCCCATGCATACCTTGCCTTCCTTTGCACCCATTTCACGTGGTCTTTCCATATATCCGACGACTTGAACTGGAAGCTCAGTTATTTAAATACCTCGACTTTCTCCAGTTCTTGTCCCTTCCATTTCATACCTGTCACTCCGCTTCTTCCACCCAGCCTTCTAAACTCCATCCACTTAGTCTTTGCCACATTCACAATCATACCCTTCCTTTCCCCCAAGTGTCCCCCTAGTGTATAAATTTGCAAAGTTTATTTAGTTATTCAAAGAACGTTTGGAAAAGGTAGAGTTCAATGTATAAATGTCAATATTATATGTTTAAATAATTTTATTTTGTTAATAATTGGATTTTATCCCAATTATTTCAAACATGTTCATGGGATTAAAAGTTGTGAAATCACTACATATTTCTGATAAACCAGGGATTTATACATATAAATCATTCATTAAGGTTAACAACAAATATAGATTAAATTTTTGGATTTTGTGCTATTCATATACAAGAAATGCAAGTCCATTCTATTTATATCCTCAATCTAATCAGAATTGCAAATCGTCGCATTAAATCTATAAAAACATTAAACGCCATACGCAGCAATGTTTCAACTTCGATTTCATTTGATCGCATCCATAACGGTATCAACCGCATCCATTATTCCGAACGAGCGTTAGGCTTTCACGCGCAAATTCTCAATGATAATATATGAATTTTAGCGTTCTTCGCATGGACGGTGCGCGGAGATTAATAAAAAGCGACAACCGGACGAAACAATTAGATGAAGCAGTACTTCCTACTGCACATGGTCCTCGTTATCTAATCGACTAACGAGCGTTAATTCCAGATTGAAAGGGGTGACGAGTGGTGGCGGTCGGCTGCGCATCGTGCGTTGATTGATGTCGGGTGACGATTGATGATTATTCACCCACTCAGACCATTGTGTTCAGCGGCATGGCCTGCGCGCGACTATGAAATCCGTACTCGGCTAAATCAACGACTGACTGATTAAACGTTGTTGAGTTTTATTTGCCTTTATTAGTAACTGCATCGCACAATTGCACAATACATACTTAGACTTGACTGGCCTAGGTTCATATATTATGTATTCTTCGACAATAATTTAAAAAAAAACGTGTACGTCTCGGGCACCCGATAGAAGTGATAATTTAAATTTAAGTTGATCTTAAAGAGAAAGGGAGAGAGAGAGGGAGAGAGAGAGAGAGAGGGAGAGAGAGGGAGAGAGAGAGAGGGGGGGGAGGGAAGCCAGAGAGCCGTTACTTCCGTTGCAGTTATGTAATTAAGCTGCCTGCCATCCAATAAGAAGTTATCACTTCAAAACATATTTGTCCTTTGACATTGGTATTCTTAAATTGCGGCGATCCTCCTTGATATAGTCAAGTGTTGACACTGTATTTTAGTAGAGTGTCCTTCATGTTTGATGCTTGATTGTTTATTAATACAGTTATTGAGAGAGTAAATTGATATTCTAAGTCATTGGAACACTCCACGGAAATGTAAAATTTGGAGGATTACGGGGAACCACAAATTAAATGCATATCACAACAATCTCTGGTATTTTTATCTCGCTGAATCTCTTCGTCCCCCACTCAAAAGTAGGGATCAGCTAATTATCAATAAAATACATTAAATATCAATAACTAATTGCCAATTCTACCTCGTGGTGCGTCGAATTCGTGCAGATAACTATCTTATTTTAAGAAACATTAAACTTGAACGACAACGTTTGAATTGGATAACGTTTGATTAAGCTTACCAACTATTCAAAAAATGCTCTCTATTGGACCCCAATCGGAAAAGTACTGACCCGAAACAATTAATATTTACATTGTTTGCTTGTTATCATGTCCATCGGTGGAACAGACCCGCAATATCTCGTGCGCTGTTTGTTCTTCCAACATTGTTTGGCATTGTTTGACCACGATTAGTTTGCGGTCGGCGTGGCATTGTTAGATTTCGCGCAGTCATCGCATTCGCCACTGGATGCCCCCAACGCTATGCGTATTCTTCTCTTAACTGTTTCCAACCTGCTGCAGACAGAGCCCACCTCTTCCTGCCTCCGCTTCTCCCCTCAGCTGATGTCTTCGGGATCATCTCAAAGAGCCACAATTCGAACCTGATCAATCCACCGGCGAACGGTTACAATGGATGTATCTACTAGATCCAATATAGACACTATCGTGCAATCGATACACAGTATTGGATATTCCTGCGCGCGCACGGGGAGTCCTCGCAAGCGAGCAAGCGTCGCCGTCGGTGCGGTTTTTCTTCATCTTCGGCGAGCAGTGGCCGGAGCCTTTTGACGTGACTGCCACTTCGCCTCAACATGGCTCATTTGGAGCGCACGGTTACAGTTATTGCTATTACTATCGACTACGTGTAAACAGCGCAACTATTTCAAACAGCGACGCAGGACAGTTGGAACTGGAGTGGACGCGAGGGGAGCGACTGGGTCCTCGTCGTATATATCCATCTTCGGGTATCCGCATCGTTGCAGAGTTATGGACTTAGAAAATGTACAGCTAAACGTAGAGTTGTAGAGGTCTAGCTGTTGGTCGTGTACGCTGCTGATTGAAACCTGAAACAGAACACGAATACTCACAGTCGTAAATGCAACAATCTATTTAATTTTGCATCTAGGGTTGCCAGCTTTTTAAAATATTTCATTTTACTTGAACATTTTTCAAAGTTGATGTGACCAGCAAAAATTTGTAAATCGCCGATGCCTTTTAATAAAAGGAGTAGGTGCCTTTTACATACTCCTGAATAAAGAATGAGTTTCCAGATATATAGGTTCCTTCAGAGAGGAGCAACAAATACGATGCAATGTTGCTTCTTCGGGCTATTGAAGTAAGAAGTTACGTTCGCATGTTACATTCTATTCATCGTATTCGGAACTATAAGGTCCAATTTTTTGTCAAAAAATAACGAGTCAAGATTCGTCTTCATGACTTCTCCATGCACTCTCTCCTGCGCTTATGATCCACCTCCATACTTTTTTGCACCATTCTATCCATCCCCAGAATCATATATCCGCATTGCCACCCGACACATCACCTCCAGACACACACTCATTCTTCCCGACTCCTGAAGGACTACTGCCGATCATACTTCCAACATATGTTAAATTAGGAAAGAGAGACCTAATCTGAGATATCCACATGTAAGCTACTCTGGTAACCCTAATTGCATCTATTCACTTGGCACGCACGTGAAATTTTTTAAACTCACTTTGAACTCCTCGACTCCGAGTCACTTCTGAGTAATCGATCTAATCGTTTATTGCCCGCTTAAATCTCGCACAAGACAGCGCGCTGATAAATCTAAACGCAGAGCAATGAATAAAATGAATAAATGTATAAAAACATACGTTGGAAATGCGGCACACCGATATTTATTTTATTTGTATCCACATTCGGCATGATGGATGGCCGGTCAATTTAATTTGCATTAATCCATGGTTGAATTATCCGCTAATCGGCGATCTAATTACGAGTTAATTAATAAGTGCCGATAAGACGGTGAGCGTACAATGTGGGATAAACGCGGCAAAATGATCTCGTAAATGATTCTAAATGACTCGGGGATATTTTAATGGGCTCGAAAAATACGCCGTTATATCATCATATCCGGCGATATTTGTGTACTTGGGGCGATCAGAGTTCAAGTTCACTTCACTTTTCGATGTGTGCACAAGGAATGAGTTTGCGTGTGGTATTCCCGTGTCTCTTTTTTTCGTGAGATCCTTTCGTTTTCAACTTTTCCGTTTCGCATTCGATGCTTAACGATGTGATCGCGCCGCGCCGAAACGCGCGCAACGATCGAAACCGAGAAACGAGGAGAGCCCAATTCTTCCTCACCACGCATTATGCGAGATTGATTACTGCGTTTATGCGGTTGATCACCACAAGATTGTAATTTGAAGAATTCTAGAACTTGAACTCTAATCAACTTCACTTAATTGTAACGGTTCTAGGTAATTAATTCACTAAGAACTGTCTTACTTATGCAATTAATTTGTAAAATGGATGATAAACTATTTCATTAGTCATTGTTTTTAATTTTCTTCTTGTCATTTATAGAGATTAAGCAAAACTTTGCATCCTATTAAACCTTTAGAACATTAATTATTGTACTATCAGAGGAGAAAACTGGTTAGTTAACAAATGTGATTTGGTTTTACGACCCGCCAAAAAAGACCAACTATTTTTATACTAATTTTATAGATGAACTTGCGTAATCAATTGTGGTATGTATGGCAAGTTCATGCAGGTTCCGTAAGCGCTTGCGATGCTGCGTGCCGTGTTGTAAAATAGTGCGTAGCGTATATAAAATGATAGGTGCGGTGCAAGTTTACAATATATTAGGCGTTATTAGTATCGCGGGGCAAAACCGTGATGAATAATTACCGTACATCCTTCTGCGGGCTCGCGCGGCGCGGCGTACTCTGTCTATGTGCGCTGCTGCTGACTTTATTTAATAAATTAGACTCATCCGGTTTTAAAACGCCATAAATTTCGCGTTTGGCTTTGCTGTTTACGTTTGTGCCAGCGACACTTAACAATGACATGAACTATTTGAACTATTTTATGTACATTTCATAAGTCATTTTGTTACTGAAAAATGTGTGTGAACGATCTTTTTAAAGTACCTCGAAGATTTATAAGGCTAGATTCTAGACTTGGTGGTTGTAATAAGTGGACTACAGTGGTATACACTTTTTTGATATTTTAATTTCATAGATCAGTTGTTCGTTTACAAATACAGACTGCACCGTTTGGGACTGGTGAATAGACTGATTCGTTGAATAGAAATAGGTTCACTTTTTCTAGTTTCATAAAAAATATAAAATCAACAAATATAGAATCATATTGACATTAGTTAATTCCATGTGTTGACTATATTCGGTTCAATAATTTGCATATCCCCATTGTAATGAAATTCCCCATTTAAAAAAAAATGTGCTTCCTGATTCATTGGGCCAGGATCTCAGCGTTCCTTCTTAATTAGCATTCAGCATTCCTATTTAATTATTTAATATAATATAAATAAAAACGGTATTAACCAAATTTGATTAATCAAATATAGAAGTATGTACACTTTGAGAATGAAGACAATGAAGGAAGAAATTTACATCATCATCGAATTACGCAACATTGAGTTATATATTCCTAGTACGCAAATACTGTTAGTTTTAATGTTGCACATGAGATACCAACAAAACTGCTCGCCTTTTTTGTAAGCCATCTCCTTCTGCGTGCATCCGCGGAGATTCCCTTATCGCCGGGCCCGCTTCATGACTTCTTTGGGCAGCGGTGATGCCCGCGGGACACGGCGAGATTGTTGCCTATTAACTAGTGGGTATTAGACGGCGTATTAACTACTAATTATTGCATAACCGTTAGGTTCGGCATTCCTGGCGCGGGGCCCACCGGCCCATTTGCTCTTTGCTGCCATAAGATACCGACCAACCGCGTGCCGGGACTCGCACACCGAATGTGACCTTATTGGACGCGAGTCAGCATTCAATACCAATTCCAAGCGCCATATACAAACAACGGCCATCCGCGGCTATAAACAACAAAGCGGTTATTTTATGCCGCTGCATTCATCACGCTGGTTGGCTTTTGGTTTTGCTTTGGGTCTTTGTGCGGCTCTTTCCCTGCTATACTGAATGTTTTTCGACCTAGATGAATTGCCTTTCTATAATTCGGAAACAATGGATCTTCATAAGTATTCCCTGGAAGATTCTTCAAAATATTCATTGGGGATTGGATAATGTCTGAATATCAGGAGGGATAATTTCCCTTCTGTTAGAGTCCTATCAAAAGTATCTAGGAATAACAAAAATTCCCTAACAGATCGTCTAACTGGGCATATTGAGTCATAGGAAATGTTTTGGTTCCCTTAAAGCTTGACTGGACAGATCTAGACATATCCACTCTGTCAGTAAGTCTCATTGTCTTCCAACTTCAATTACATCACTTCACATCACCAGACACTTAACTTTTTCTAAAATACCGTCAATCCAACGAACAATAGTTCCACGTGCTCAGTTTTATGTCATTTTACTGTTGTTATTGCCGGCGCGCGTTACCGGTCTTTACATCGTTATCTGTCTTCCTATTAACTGTTCGTCACCTCCGAGTGGACCAACTGTCAACGCTAAGTTTAGCAATTGTGGCATATCGTTGGCAAGCGCCGAAGAATTTTAATTACATGCGACATTCACCAGCCGTTACTTTGATGATTCGAAAATTGTTCCAGTCTCCGTTAGAACGAAATAGTTTAGCTTGGAAAAACATTGGTACAATGGAATTGTGTCGCTGTGAGTGTTATCATTTGTTTGCAAATCCGCTGCCGATTAAAGGACTGCGAATTATTTGCGATAGCAATTGGCCTTTGATTACGATCAACAATTGAATGTAAATGTTTGATCACCTTGATATGTTATCATTTATAATTGTTACTGGAGATGGAAGTATGTCAAATTATATTTAAATCACATTATCTTGTTTGATACTCATTAGTGTTGGGAGAGTAATAAACTGAATTGTAAGTTTATGACTAATTAGATCATATTGTGGAAAATGTCAAATTAGGTGCTTTAATATAACTATCAAAAATGATAGTGAATAAGCCATTGGTAGACATTAAAGGTAATAATGACCCTGATTGGAATTGAACCGGAAACCTGTATATCTCTAGCCTCTATCAGACAACTGTCTTTACTCTTTATGTCATTTTGCCTCCTATGACAGGGAATTACACGGGTCGTTTTGGGGGTGGTTGTTTCCTTTGGGTCTCTTCTGTCATTGCCTATCTGACCATGCGATTTGTTGACATTCTTTCGACGTGCGCGATCTTCTGCGGCCACTTATCCATCTGCCAACGTCGCGTCGTCTATGTTGAGTTCCTCTCTCTGATGGTCTGGCTCCTTATTTTGTCTCTCAGTGTGTGGACCTGGATATTTTTTTTTGAAATTTATCCTTTCGATTCCTCGTATCTCTGACTCGTTTCTTCAGAGACCTGAAGCCCACAAAAAGTGACACTCGAGCGAGGTCGGTTTTAAAATAGTCGGGCAGAATTTGCCCGACTATTTTAGCAGGTTACAACGAAAAAATTTAAAAAAATTTTAACTTTGGATGAATGTGTGACGTAGTAGAAGACACACATCTTATCATTATCCAAATAAACGCTTCGCAAGTTATTGAATACAGACCATGTGAGATAAGCCAACCCCTCTATCCCCTCTATGTATGTGATGAATATGCGTGCTGTGTGTGTGTGTGTGCACACGCATAGTTGAAATTGTTCTCAGCTGAATGTTCATTTTGTCGGTGTAGATTTCATACTTCAAACTTGATATCGCACATTTGCCGTCGTGTGAATTCGCGCACTGCGGCCATTCCCAGTTGCGCTCCGTGCTCGAAGCGTAGACGGTGCGGAACGCGACAATTAATTGATACAATTAATATCATCAAGTGTATCCAGCGTATACCCATCGGACGACATTGGGATGTAATTAGTGTCGCCGCGCATTCGCCAGCGATGCGTGTAGTGCAGAACCGAGCAAAATGGATTTGAAATCAATTTCAATTAAACGTTGATCAAACAAACTGTTTGTGTAATTAATAGTGCACTGGATTATTATGTGATTAATCTAATTCTAATTTCCTAGTTTTTACGCAATTACGTTTTCAAGTTATTGAGTGTTTGAATTGTAAAATGAGCAAACGCATGCTCTCAAGACGACGGTATAAAAGTATTAAGTGTTTTTATTGAAGATAGTAATCTGTATTTTCTTTCCAGATGTGAGGGTGTAGCTTTCACGGTCGGAGGCGGCATGGACGGCGGCGGTGGTAGCACGATGGACGCCACCGGCAATGGCTGTGCACCGGAGGAGGGCTACCTCCTTGTGCGTATCCACGTGCCCGAGCTGAACGTGCAAAAGTGCCTACAGTTCCCCAGGGACCAACTCGTCTGGGACGTCAAGCAACAGTGCTTGGCTGCTTTACCAAAGGTAATGAATTCTTCAAATATCTATAAATTACATCAACCACTTTAAACAACTAAAAGGGATTGAAATAGTTCGATATCTAACCTCAGATTGAATATATTTTATCAACACACTAGATCTGGGAGTACCATTGATCTTAATGATTTTATCATAAAACAATGACATACAGCTTGAACATGTTTTTTTGGTAAAGCCTACTTATAGCAGTACATAATTTGCCACCTTGTAGCTGATACGTAATAAATGTCTGATTACAATTTAGGATTAAATCGCATAATACAGAGAAATACAATGATAAATAATGATAATATGTACACGATTTCAATAGAATATTTTTGGTTTATTACGCCCTTGAGCACAACTTAGAAGTTATTCACACTTGGAGCATACTGGTGTGGGTGGCTTCAGAGCTTAGCCAATTTAAAAAGATATGCTGCAAACTTGTAAATTTAATTATCTTAATTTAAATAAGTTGGTTAGAGAAGGCTTGGTTTTAAATTTCAAGAAAAACGTCTTAAATTGACGCGATCCCGTGTAAGCATTAAAAAATCCACATTTCGCGAAACTTCACCCTCAATTTTACCATATTCAAAATAATACTATAGGAATGAATGATACATCATTAGACAGCTTCACTCTTCTGTGCCAATAATCAATAGTTAGAAGTCAAAATGTTCATTTTTGCACTGAATTATGAGTAAACATCAGCATATTTTCTATTTCATAATCTATTAAATAGTATATAGACTAATAATATCTTTCTTGTGTACGATTATTTTTTGTGGTGTATATAGGAGCGCGCAGAGGACCGCATGTGAATTATCCATATACGAGTTGCGATTATGCGACGCCGGAAGATGCGCGTCGCGTGAGCCATGATTCCACAATTCGTATATGGACAGTTTGCATACGATATTCTGCGCGATCCTATATGCTCCGCAAAAAAATGATCGTACACATGTAAGATATTATTAGTCTTTATACTATATAGTAGATTATGAAATAGAGAATGTGCTGATGTATGCTTGTTTGGGTACATTTTACTCTTTCATATTGTCAAAAATGGTTAAAGCCTACTCATGATAACTTCATGTAAAAAAAGACAATATAAAAGCATGTCCACTGATTATGGCGTAGAAGAGTAAAGCTTTCTAATGAGATATCATTCATTCCGATAGCATTATTCTAAATATGATAAAGTTCAATATAAAAATACACGAAATGTGATTTTTTTAGCGTTCAAGTTGCGCTGCGACGAGTTAAGACACCTATTTCTTGAATTCGTCTACTGTGCACGTGCTCCATATGTGAAAACGAAATATTTTTACTTTGCGAATCAATTGGGCAACAAAACAAGTTGTAGAAATTGTATTTTACAATTCAAATGTAATGGTAAAAGTTGATTGGCTTAATGAGCGTTTTATTGATCGACTTTATTGCTTGTTGTCGAGAATCAACTAACTGTCTTTCTACAATCAATGATATACTTCAATCGTAAATTATTATACAACCTGTAGTATGATTATACAGTTGCCCTATTGAAATCGTCAAATTTAACTAAATTGACTAAACTCATCGATTAACTTTCGACAATGACTAGAAGAATAGTGTAACAATCACACATCTATGATTCCATTGAAAATTTTCCGTTTAATTTACTTTATTTTGCAACATTACAGTATTATTGCAGTAGAGAGTAAATTATGCAATGTGACACTTGTACAAAACTCCAGTAATACCGTAAAACCGCATTGTGTTGTGAACATGTACATTATCTGTGTAAATGTGTAATTAATCATCGATATGTTTGTCGATCACGATCACTGCGATCACGCCGCCGTCTGCTGGTGTTGTTACTGGGCTCTGCGGTGTGTTTTGGGTGGTTGATCGGTCGATGGTTGCGCTTGTTGGCTGGGTATTCTGGTTGTGGTTGATTGGTAACACTTGCACTCATCAATTGCACTGCACAGGTGGCTTCCTGGTACCGGGTAGGTAGCTCTCAATTAATATGTTTATTAAATGTTTATTAAAACTGCTTTCACTTCATTGCTTATTAGAATTGAGTAGATTTGCCACGTATTTCCCTGGTATTACAATTTGTTTATACGCATGTTTTTTTTGTTTTCTTTATTATTATGCTTATTTTGGTGAGGATATGTATTTGTTTATTTCATAATAATTTTTTTACAGGAATAATGTAATAACCGTTTAACTATAGTTGGAGTGTAAAATACTCGATTATTGCTGAACATTGAAAGTAGTAAAAGCCTGCAATAGAACCAATCGAGAAAACATAAAAAATCGGTTAATTCGAAATTGGATAGATCTTTTTTCTTCTTAATTATCTCAAAGTCTACTGTCTATCTTTATGAGGTATATCTAGTGAATTTAAGTAAAAGTTTTACAATGTACCTCCATTTTGTTATGTAAATCAGATTCGTTTGTTCGCTATGATTATAAAACTCGACGCTTTTTCTCGTTTTATGATTAAATTCCCCTGCGATTAATGTTTAAATAATAAGACGTTTAATCTGCCATTTTTATCTCACCAAACCTGAGTGACAAGGAACCTAAATACATAACAATGGTACAGAATTGAACATAATAAAGTCGTTTGTAGCCTTTACTTTACATAATTTACGACATAAGCCACAGCTACAGTCTCTATAATAGTAAGGATTTTTTAAATACAAATAAATATCGCTCTGTACACCACTAATAAATACTGCTGTAACGGAAATTAACAAATTTATGAATTAAGAATTTAGTCAGTTCACCAGCAGAATAAACACGAGGAAATGCACAAAACTAGGTTCGAGACACATCGACAGAAGAGGTTAAAACGTACTTATTCTGTGCAATACTGGAAACTAACTTTATTTCCAAAATGTTACGCACAAAAAGCGCCAATGGGACAGGATCAAAGGATCCATTTTCTACCATTACTGTGGGTTCCTCTATCGTAAGTTACCATCATTAAAGGAGTGTTCATAGTGCCAGAAGACAATGATAATAGACGTTCAAAATTTTAATTGCATTGCGAAATTTAAACTTCTAATCTTCATACGAAAATATATGTATTTTTATCACATACTATGTGCCTATTGTCTCATGCCAGTCTTAAAATCAATCATACTACTGATTTTTTTAATTTATGAATCCTGGGCCAACGCCACTAGCAACCAACTGCGACCAACTTTGATCTATTATGCATGGACCAATACTATAAGCCAATAACGGAGATAACATTTGAAAAGGCTAGAAGATCCTTGACCGACTTCCCCTTGAATTCAGCGAAACTTAGCTGCTCGCTGCCTAGCAAAGAAAGTCTTTCAGGTGCTAGGGATGCACAAGTGCAGAGTAGGTGCACTACCTCCGATTTACATAGTCTGTAGTTTGTGAGAACGCCTTTGCCAATATTGGACTAGGTGGTACAACACCTCGGCATGACCTGTCTGTAGACTAACAAGTAGCCTTATGTCGCTTTTTTAGCTGTATGATTTCTTGGGCCCTGTTGTGTGATACATCCAGTAGCCTTTTTGCCTGCCTAGAACCCTCTTTGTCCCTCCAGGCGGTCTCGTGAATGATACGATACCAATTCTTGATCCATTCCTTCACTGTGGACTTTGATAATCCACAGTTTGGTTCAGGGCCATGGAAGGTGGTTTCTGCTGCCTTCTTGGCTAGCATATCCGCCTTAGTATTGCCTACAATACCTTGAGCACATTTTTGCAGTTCCAAGTTACCCTCGACTTACACTGTTCATCCCGAAGAGCCGATAGTGCCGCTTTGCAGTTGTCACGATGTAGATGTAGAGCTTTTTACCCTTGTAGAGTTTTTGAAGGCATTGCTGGGCACATACTTGAGTTATGGAGGGGCCTTGCCCACGGCAATGGATTCGTTCTAATTTGGCCCGTGAATTCCAATGCCATGGTTCAACCCCTTTACCGATGCGTCCGAGTACCAGATCATATTATTCTTGTCTTCGGTTATGCTCTCGACTTCGGCAATGATAGTACTGATTACTTATGTATCTAATTATTAAAATATTAATTAAACAACAAGAATATCTTTAGTTTTACTACAGTCTTGTAGTCAAAAGCACATTTGTCTGTTTTTAGATTTTATATCATTTTTGTTATAAACTTTCACTGCTTGATTAATTAATTAAAATTCATCAGCGATTAATTTAATTGAGTATTCATGACATACTGGCTCAGTTAAATGATCTCAACCCGGCGCAGCGCCGGCGCTGCGAAGTTAATGTTTGATTTTAATTTTACAGCCAATTAAATTGAAACAATATAATGATGCAACTTGGGAGCTCCACTTGCTTATCACAATTCTAGCACAATTCCCATTTCGCATCGACTTTTGTTTTCTGTTTTGGTAACCGGTATGCGTGCTCTCTTTTGCGCCGTGGTGCAATCGCCATTTTTCTCCATGTAATTATTTCTAACAAGTCATTGTTGTCGCCCGTGGCGGGCGGTGAAAGATTGTCGTAATCGTTACACTTTTTAATTTAAGTGTGAGAGCGTAATTAACTTTGAAGTGTTCGTTAATTTTACAGCCGTGAATTTCTTTGCAAAAAAGAATGAGCATGTGAGCAAGCGTTGCCGACAATTTGCAGGACACCGGTGCGCGTCATAGTCGTGTGGGTGATGGCAATAAAATGCTTAGGGTCAGTTTGTTGGAGATAAGGTCAGGTGTCTATGCGGTTTATTTGCATGCATACGTGCACGGAGGGCCCGCAGGACGTACCGCATACTGCGGCGCGCCGATGTCGTGTCCGCACATTCCTGCTCTTCGTCGTGTGGAAGACACTTAACTTCTTTCACCTTCTTAGGCCATCCAGACGTACGTCGGCTTGATGTTCATTTACGCACTGTTTTTATTTCATTGCAATTTTTAAGGCCGGAATTTTTACTGTGAGAAATATTCTTGGATACACTTGTTGGCTATTCTATTGAGGCATAATTTTGTTGAAGTTATGATTGTTTAGAAAGATTTTAAGTAGTTAAGGATATTCTGTGCAGTAACAGTGGATTTCATGATCAATAATAGATAATTTTGTAATCATACTTTTATGAACATACTATCATAATGATAAAATGGTTTCGATTCAAGATGATACAATGAATGACCATCTAAAGTTGTGATAACAACAAAATACCTAAGGCGAGGCTTTTATCACATTCAACAATTCCATGAAAAGATCCCTCATGGTCATAATCTTCGCCTCTTCAATAGTCGTTTCGTTCAAACGTCCTTTGTTTTGACCAATAAATAACTTACTCTCCATAGTAACAATTCATGTCAAACCCTGTTCTATGAAGTATTGATATGTAACTACAAAAGGCACTAAAATAAACCCGGCCCATATTTAGTAACTTCGTTTATATATCTAACAGCTTAAGTTTAAATGCAAGTTAAGATAATCGAAATGAAAAGGGGCGCACATATCATTACTAATTTCAATTAAACAATCGTAGAACACATCATTAAATCGCGTTTGATAATTATAGAGTCTTATGATCCGCCACGATAATTGTCTAGACATCATACGTGGATTTTAATTAATCGAATCACAGAAATATAAGCATTAAACATAGTACTTACCTATTAACCGTTATTAGCTAAGTAAAGGTGAAGTTATAAACAATTTTTCATGGATAAATGTATGGATCTGCTTATAAGTATAACCTTCTCTTTGATATGTCAATAATAAATTAAATAAAACTTTCTAGATATAAAATTGATCTTCGCATGGGAATTGCTAGATTTTTCCATTTTATTGCAACGATAAAATATTCGATACCTACTTACCTACAAATAGGCAGCAGCTGCATTTTCCTCTCACATTCTCAAGTTTAACAGGTAGCGCGATAAAATGCGAGCAAAAACATTCTATCCATTAAAGGCATCCAATACCATCATTTGTAATAAATTGCATTCTCCCAGAGTGCAAGATGCGCGCTGATGCTTCTGGTGCAGCGAATGGAGCAACTCAAAGGACCTTTGCGACCGTACAGTTCCCGCTAATCGAAGAGAGTTGTAGACAATCATCCGGAAACATCAAAGGTCTTACTTGTGGCACGAATTATAACTCTTGTTATCCACTGACAAGGGGAGTGTCCGAATTGTTCGCCTCAGATTTGAATGACATATTTTTGTTCGAGCAGTACATATTTTGAAATAATTTCAGATAATGAAATTTTTCGATGGATCCTAGACAATTAAACGCGTTTCTGACAGCTACATTGGCGAATTTTTCAGATTGAACTTTCATTAGAGGTAATTTCTGTTTTTAAATAACTAAAAGAAAAAGTGACGCCGAAGTTTGTAGCCCATTTCACCCTGAATTGGTTGGTACATAATTTATACTGGTGGAAGTAAGAGAAATAAAACTTGTCATATTTCGCAAAATTCGATTTTTTCCAAGTTAGATTTTTTATTTATTTATTCAACAAGCTTTTTCTACCACATAGTGGTGTAAGGGAATAGTAATTTTCACCCGGCCCAATCCGGTCTCGCTACTGATGGTACTT
>JAODAC010047298.1:0-55788 GCA_027575185.1 Mimaenictus wilsoni
TATATATATATAAAAGCGTTTACACCGAATCCCTTTTTCCGATACTCTGTCGCCATGCTTTTCTATCAATGCAGTCTCCTTCTTTTCCATTTCTGAGTCGATTCCTTCTCTCCAGCTTCATCTTGGCCTCATCAAGTTCCCATCTTTTGATATTCTTCGATGAGTTTTCGTGTTATGAATTCTATATCCTCCATATGATGATCCATGTGAAGAGCGTTGTAGACTCATCAATTGGTATTCCCATACCAAGACTACATGTGTATTGCGTGTGCTCTCAGCATATTTTGAACAGTGTACGTGATATACAACATCCCTTTTCAAGCCCTTTTGTTATGGGTCTCAAGTTGGTATAACTTTTGCTGTAGCATTGTTATAGATGTCTCTTAAAGCTGTTATTATTTGATGTTTAACTTGTGCCCTTCTAGTGCTTTCCATAGCACAGTGATAGCTGTCATACGCTTCTTTGGTGAGGTGTACTTCGTGGTTGTATGCAATTTTCAGCTCTAGGACTTTAGTCATTGTGAATATATGGTCAGTGGTAGATCTATCAGCTCTGAATCCTGCTAGTTCTTTTGCCTCCTTATTGCTGTACCCTTCTTCAATGTATTTTTTAAAATATATTTGCTGCTGCTATGCCACGATAGTTGACACATCAACTTCTATTTCCCTACTTGTGGAGCAATTAATTTAGTATTAATTAATTAAATTGTTATTGTAGATATATTAAAAAAATTCGAAGAGCCAACTCAAGCTTCCAGCTATGTTTGACAATATCTTTTATATGATTGTCTATTGCGGTCGACAAGAAATTCGGTACTCAAATTCTTCTATGCAACTGCACCAGTTAGTTTCTCTTAACTTACTAAAATGGTACGAAAAACGGATTTACATTTGATTAAAACAAAAGCAAAGATTAATCTACCAGGAACACGCCAATAAATATCACTTGTGAAATAAATAAATACTTAATATAAAATTATTTAATATTTAAATATCAATTCACATAATGTCAGTTCTTCATAGTACGTTTAAATGTCCCGAGTGCTTATTAATAATGACCTGCGGATGCGTGAGCAGAAGCAGAAGCCGTAGCAAAACCTAAAAAAGGAAACATTTAATTAAATGCTGTCGAACTACTAAATATAATCGATAATTACTTCCTGAATAACTTCCACCTGATCCCGAATTGGTTGAAGCCCCAGCACTCGCCGAACTTGAGGAATAGGCACTGCTAGCACCTCCTTTAATGCCAGCGTAGCCACCATGACCACCACTTCCCGAATTGCCTCCACTGCCGGATGTACCATAGTTTCCTCCTTTAGATCCACCGAAGCCACCACCAAAACCACCTCCAAATCCACCCCCGAAACTACCTGCGCCACTGGTTCCATAGGATCCACCAAAGCCATATGATCCTAAACCATCGGAACTGTCAACAAAGTGAATGGAATCATCTTTGTTATGGCCTGGGCCGGATTCACAATTTCCAGAAGAGCAAGAAGTTCCTACATTACCCACTGGTGGAGTGCCTGTGTGACTGCCATCATAGTTTCCGGAACCGCTTCCGGAGCCGCAGTTACCAGATGAACATGGCGTACCAACATTACCCACCGGAGCCACACCGGTATCAGTGCCCCCAAAGCTGCCAGGAAAATTGGCTCCGCAATTGCCTGACAAGCAAGGTTTGCCAATATTACCAACTGGTGCAACACCAGTGTCAGTACCACCGAAATGTCCGGGGCCTGATCCCACGTTTCCAACAGGAGCTACACCAGTATCACTTCCTCCAAAACTTCCTGATGGACCAGTGCCACAATTGCCAGATGTGCAAGGCTTTCCAACATTGCCAACTGGCGCTACTCCTGTATCTGATCCTCCATAATTTCCGGGGCTAGATCCACAATTACCAGATATGCAAGGTTTTCCAACATTTCCAACTGGCGCTACTCCGGTATCTGATCCACCAAAGCTCCCCGGGCCAGAACCGCAATTCCCGGAAATACAAGGCTTTCCAACATTTCCAACTGGAGCTGAACCTACGTCAGTGCCACCGAAGCCTGAATGGGAACCATAATCATTACCTGTACTTGAGCCAACACCAGTGGTTACACCATGGTTATCACAGTTACCACCTGCGCAAGGACTAGATACGCTGGGCTTATTCCCTCCAAAGCTACCTCCAAAACTTCCATCAAATCCACTTCCAGAAGTTCCGGTCGATTCAAAGGTAGGTGGTTTATACTCCGGCTGAGTGGAAACTGGTGGAGCTTCGAAAGGATTCTGTGTCGGAGGCTTGCCATTTCCAGGGTATTTACAATTCAAGCTGATGCAACCAGCATTTGTACTGTGTATATCTGTAGTAGGAAAAGCTGGGGGAATACCACTGGGCGGTGGCTGATAACTATCAATAACTTTGCAGCCACCTGGTGGGCAGTTTTGTCCGTCATGAGGTTTTGGAATTGGCCCTATAATATCTTCTTTGGATGGCCTGGTCTCTCCATTGCAATTATTACCAGTACATTGAGGCACTCTTCCGTCATTACAGTTCCCAGATGGACCACACTGTGGTTTTCCAGTGCCATAATTTGGTGCACTTCCATATCCACCAGCGGTACTTCCAGTATTTGAATGAGAGCCACTAGGAATATTTGGCTTACTGTCATGGATGCTTCCGCCAGGTCCTGGGAAAGGTCCTGAATAATGCAATTCACCTTGCCCAGATCCATGATGTGGAGAAGACGGCTTTGTAAATACTGGAGTGAACGGATTCGTAATGGGATAAGATGGTTTACCACCACCATAACCATGACTAGGTTTACTATCATGAATACTACCTCCAGGACCAGGAAATTTATTCGGGGATCCACCTGTAGTTGTAGTTACAACAACAACAGTAGGTTTCGACCCATGCCCACTAATCGGTTTACTGTCATGAATGCTACCACCAGGGGCCACGGAAGCAAATAATCCACTGCCTCCAAAAGATCCAGAAGATGATCCAGCAAAAGCACCCGAAGATGATCCAGAGAATGCTCCAGATGAACCTCCTTTAATAGGTCCAGTTGAGATAAAGAGATCTGCGGAATCATCTCCTGGGAGAGGACCTGTCCATTTTTCACCATCGATTATGATAGTTGCAGTGTTGGTGCCTTCACCAAAAACATCTTTGTTGCCGCCGGTACTGTGGCCCACTCCAGCAAAGGCCACATTACCATCAGATCCTGTTTTACAGCCAGAAGTACATGGCTTTGATCCATGATAACCAAATCCGGGACCACCGCCAGTAACTGTTCCAAAGCTACCTGAACCTCCGTAACCTCCGGATCCACTGGTAGCACCCCCATAAGCTCCGGCACTACCGGCACTTCCTCCAAAGCCTCCTCCGTATCCTCCACCGAAGCCTCCTCCACTACCACCAGCAAATCCTCCACTTTGACTAATAATACCTTTGATACCATTTGCGATATCTTTGATTATTTCTTCGCCATTTGATCGAGCATCTCCTGAACTGTAGGCTAAAATAGTTTCAAATATTACATATTAGGACCATATAATACTGAGCTGTAAATAATATAATTGTTGTCTAAAAAATGTTGTCTAAACATAATTTCAGTGGTAATTTCTAGGAAACTAATTAAAAATAAATAGTAGTTTATTACTTATCAAGAGTATTAATACTGCACGAACGCACGAACTTGTAGCACTTTGTGATATTTTACCTACGACCCCCTTGTTTTGACTTCATGGCGCTGTGCGTTTTTACCTCCTTACGCACGGCTCCTCCGTGTGAAAAGAGGCAAAAACGCATGATACTGGTTATGCAAAAACGAGAGAAAATGATAACCGTGCATAAAGAGAGGCTATATACTATCCGCTATTGTGTTTGATATCGTAGGTAAACTATTTTCTATTAAATATCAATAACTAATTACCTGATGCCCCTGCTGAACTAAATGCACTTGCTCCTGATCCACCATAACCATATCCATATCCATGTTGGTGGGCTAAAAGTTATCATCAAATAAATCTCGATTGTTAAAAAAACAACAATAAAAACAATTCTAGTACTTACATGAGTCGATAACAATCGATACGATGACACACAACGCAATTATATATCCCATGGTCATCCGAGTGTTATAAAAATCAAGTTTAACTAAATACACGTCGAATTAATTCGCGAATCACCTGCGATACACGTTGTTGATGTGTCGATGATCACTCTCGTAATCACCGACTGCGAATGCGATCTCAGGTGCACGTTACCGGCGTATTTATAACAAATTGACAATAACTGGTTTATATAACAACACATGTTCTGGTATATCCGATGGTTCATCCGCAAGTTAATCTGGTTTCTTTTGCACTTTTTTCGAAGTACACCTTGTTCAGGATGCCATAACTTAAAATATTTGCTAAACATAGTTTAATAAAAATACAAAGTATTATAAAACAACAAATAAAGCTTCATAGCAGACATATTTTAATTTATAAATCCCTTGTATATAATTACACCAAGACGTTATTTATTACGTTTTAATAAACTTGAACTTGTCTTCCCAAAAAAATCCGTTAGATTTTATTATGTTTTGTTGAACTTGGGAAATTTTGGGAATTAATATATGCTAATATTACAATTCGTAGCATCCATAATTATTTCCTGTTTATTTAAGAAAATAATGTTAATAATATAATTATTATAAACAAGGTGTGTTCGGAAGGAATTACCAAGGATTGTAGAAAATCCAAACTTGGATGAACCACAATCAAGGATGTTTTCTTCAATCGACTTGAATTACAACGAATAAATACAAATAATTCATAAATATTATTACTCAGAATTACATTGGTTGCGAGTGTAAGTTAAAAGTTCAACATTGAATTCATTCATGCGTTTCACATTAATAATTAAAACATGTATTGTATAAAAGAGATGACAGTTACGAGAATATATTCACGCGAAGGTTAAACTTTTTTAAAACGTGTTTTTTAGTAATGGACTTAACCGGCAAACAATGTTGATAATTTCTTCTTACATTGTTTGGTAATATATAGCATGTTTGAGGTTGCAGATTTCTACAAGTTATTTATGTGCAGGTAAAGTTCATAGAAGGCGTGATCTTTATTATATGTTGATGGTTTGAACTTGAGAGTTGTAACGCGTGTGTGGCAGTATTAAATTGTTGGGATTTCCCAGTACGAATTGGTATTCACTGGAAACAGGATCAAGTTGATGTTTATGCAAAATGTCAGTTAGTCATCGTATTTTCAGCGTATGCATAACGATATTAATTAGAGCTTCAGTCTACTTATTTTCTTCTAGAAATTTTTGTGATGAGTTATTTATTTACATAAAAACAATTGGAACGATATTTTCGTTATATATAAATATTGAAAGTATTGATACCTTAAATGTCAATACTATTGTCAAAGGACTATTTATCCTATGTAAATCCTATGTCATTGAGTCACATTACCTCTGAAGGTCAGAGATATAAGAGGGCAAACATATCAGAACACTTAAAGAAATGAATACTTTTACTTTAAATGAACTAGTTCCCAGATTTAAGAAATTAATTAATTAACACTTTCAATTAATACTATGGAAAGTTGCTAATAGAAAGGAAAAACATTTGTCGCAATATTCGGTACCAATAAGAATCTATAAAGAAGTAACTCTATTTTTAGTCCGAAGACTAGGCCCATCGACCATGTGGTCCTTCAGTCGGTGCGTTTTTACAATTATATATTGTGTGTTATATTACATTGCACATATTTTTCTTGAATACAGTATATATTCTAATGTAACATTTTTTGTAATATAGTTGTTGGCGTAGTTGATGTGTTGATGATGTTGTATCTGTAGTTTGTTGTGTAGTGGTTGTTGTGTATTTGTTGCAGTCATGTGATGTGAATAAATTCACATTAATGGTGCCCACCACGGGGATTCTAACCCCGTCCTGCTGCGTGGTAGGCGAAGCACTACCCACTATGCTGCCCCGGTTGGCTAAGAATCTATATTTACTTTTGATATATTCAGATCGTAACCATATCAACAACATTAAATGCCCAGGTATTGCACTCTGTAGAAATGGAAATAATGAGAGGAAAACTGAGGGAATGTTAAAAACATAAATAAAGCCTTCTTCGCAAACAAAATAGCGTTAAGAAACAATAAATTGAAGAAATTTATAAACTATGATAAAACTTATAATAATGTATGTCCCGGAGAAACTTACATTGACCAAAGACTGAGTTTAACTTAATTACTAAATTCTAAATTTATTAAACTCAATTATTTTTAATTATTATAATTAATAAAATATATAGAGAAAGTTCTGGTTAAACAATTAAAATGTAATATTTGTCGATAACTTATATATCTATAATTGTGTCTTCCTGTTGATCATTTCCTTCCTTATGTTCATGTAAATCCCTACCAATATTACTATCAAGGTTGCATTCATCAATATCAGTTGACTCATTCTTCATTAATTCAGTATTGTCGAAGGCATTATTGATATGCGATTCCATAAATTCTACATTTTGAAATATAGGAAATTCAACAACCTTGTCATGTCTGTTCTCTCCGCTTTCTTTGATTCCAGATGTCGCCTTTTCTTGGTCTATAATATTTTTATTATTAGATTTCCTCCCGGAACTATGTAAAATATTTTCAATTTCCAGAACAATATCCGAAGAAATCCAACACATACGCAAATCCAACATTTGTAGAGAGAAATTATAGAATGTCAATAGTTCTACAAATAATTTTCCAATATCCTATAACATTCAAGAAAATTATATAAAAATATAAAATATTTCATTGTTTTTAAATTCACTTTGTGGTTTTGCTTAATTATACATTCAATGCTCACAGCAGTCAATTGCACTGCAATTCACAATCAGGCGTGCAAATTTATGGCTCACTTAACACTTATTCATCGACGTAAACAATTTCAAACTTTTCCTTTTCAAGTTCAAAGTTAATTCATCACAATGGTTAATAATGCAGTCAAATTCGGAGATGATGCAATCGAATGGCGAAAGTATGTCAACAATTTGTTCAGTAGCTTTAATTAAGAGTTTTGAAACAGGAAAATGATATTAAATTCGGAAATTGATTTTTTGGCCAATAACGATAACAACATACTAAATATAGTAAGTTTGGTTGTTTGTTATTCAGAGCATGTCACATGACTCACCTCATTCAATCGATTGTTGCTCAAGTCTAGAGACATCAGACTTGTGTTTGTCTCCAGCGCTTTGATTAACAATTCTACATTGTTGATGGTCAATCCGCAGGCGGATAAATTCAATCTGGTTAATTGCGCATTCTCGGCAAATGCCCGAGCTAAAAAATTTGCGCCAGTCCCGCCGAAATTGTTCAAATTCAAGTCGAGTTGTTTCAGATTGATGTTTTTACACAGAGTGAAGCAGAGGAATTCCACACCTTTAAACTCTAAATAAAGAAACATTTTGATTAACCTTACATCGCTTATAACATATTATAATATTCTATTTAAGACGCGCGGCAAGCCCAAGAGGATCCCCATTTGGGATGGTGGCCAAGTCCTACGGGGTCCCTCATTTGAAGCGAACGTTACGTCCAAGAAGGCCTACTATGCGTGGTTACCGTCTCACAGGGGCAAGCGGGGCCTTGCTTCCCCCTGCCAACCCGTAATTTTGTATTAATCTTGCATTTTAAGCGGCAGCTTACCGCGTTGTGGAGCTCGGTGCTCGTTAGATCACTGCAGTTAAGCAACGTCGGACGTAGTTAGGCGTTGGATGGATGACCACTTGGTCTCCCCACTCAACAAGCGGCTGCGGCGCCGTCCGCGAACTCCTGATTTCGCGGTAAAAACGCGAACGAAGGTTGGGCGATTCGCTTGCAACGGTCCCCGGAAAAACCCATATGCACAAAAAAGTTCAGAGCAAGTACGTACCGGAGCAAGTAGCGAGACCCGATTGGGCCGGGTGAAAGTTACTATTTCCTTACACCACTATGTGGTAGAAAAAGGTTATTGAATAATAATAATCTTGCATTTTAGTATTGATAAAGATAAATATAATTTTTTCCCACGTTCTCCTGAAAAATATTCAGCCGACACCCATGGCCATAATGAAAATATTGCTCCATTTTTATTCAGATACAGTCAATCCTTGGTTTGTGCGGTGAATAGATCCTCGAGGTTTGCCGCGCTAAACAAAAAATTTTCACTAAAAAAACGCTTTATAATTTTTCAAATAGTGGTGGGATATAGGTAAAAGAAATAAAGTAAGTTTAAAATTCAATTGCTGACGAAAAATTCATTAAATATTAATTGAACAGTGTTTTTATTTCTTTCCCCTGTTATTATCCTGAAACAGCCGACTTTCGCGCTTCTTTTTTCGTTGGGATCAAATTCTCCGTAATTATGAAATTTATTTAAGTAATTAATTAAAATCAAGGAACGCAAACTATAAGTAAGAAAGACCTATACATATCTAACATATAATTCAAGCACTTACCTATAAAATTATTCATCAAATTCAGCTCCTCCAACTGCGGCAGTTCCAGGAGTAACTTACAAATAGCAATGACACCATTATCTCCAATCTTACAATGTGAAAAATCCAAAACACGTAAATTTTTATTACCAACCAAGTAGCACGCAATCATTGTGATTTTATCGCATGTTACATCCGTGTTTATTATCCTGTGGACATTCATTCAGCATCAGTTAATGGCTTTAAGCGGCAATAACCAAATGAAAACCAAACGTTTAAAAACAATGACAAAACATAAGAAGACATTCATTCAATCACGGACAATTAAACAAGCAATTATGGACACAACTTGTTTGCCATAATGCGAATACAATAAAACCTGTTTCTTCTAATTAAATGTCTACTTGTACACGCACCTAAGAACATCCAAACGACATTGTCGTAATCCTTTGCTGAGATTTTCAATATCTTTGTTTGATGTTTGTAAAACATGCCATGAAAAATCATCACCGACATATGTCTACAAAATTGCAGAAATCAATACTATAAAACTGCAAATAATAATAAAATTGCCGATAACTGAAGTAATTACTTGTTTGAAGCAGATATTTAATTGTTTTAGATTCGTTAAAGCTGGTAGGATTACATGGAGTGGGATGCGCTCTTTGCTTTGGTCCGCAGGCGCTTGAAGTTGGTTTAATTTTAACCTAATGATGTAATCCTTAGTTAATTCAATAAGCTCCTTCATCTAGAAACAAAATAATTCAAATACACATTCGTTGAATATTCGTTGTGCGGTTTACATTGTCAATGAGTTATTATTGAAAATGAATCATTTGAAACATTTGCATGATTTTAATCTTTAACAGTCGTAACTACTCTTAAAAAGTTGCCTGGATTACTATATGTTAAGGAAGGAACTTCATTCGCACCGTCTAAAAATACATGATTTTTTCTTCTGCAAAACTTAGAACTTTTATGACAGCTTAATGCATAATTCACATTTTTTCTTGTGAATAGGCATGTCAAAAATATCGATATTTTTCAATAATTTCGTTTTCCATAAGATCGATATATCAATATCGAAATTTTCGATCTTGTTTTGACATGTCATTGACTTAACCACCATCTGTTTTATTTTATGTAAACTTGACAAAACCACTCAAACGAATTGTGGGAAGTTCAAAAATATAAACTTGTACTACAATTTTATAATTATTATTACTGTAAATATCTATATTTAGCGTAATCGTAAGGTAAACATTAAACAAATTAAAAGAGTATCAATATTTTGTGAATTATTGTAAATATCGATATTTCATCATCGTCCAACATGTCTAGTGTGGGGCGGGTCCTCAAATTTTGTTCAATCAGAGCCATAGTGAAATATGTGTATTTCAAAAGTACATCACAGTGCTAGTGGCGTTGACCGCCCATGATTAATTAAAAAAAAAGCTACGTGTGTTAATGTGTTTCATTAGCGTCTTCTACGAGCGTGCTTCAAATAATTTTGTCGCACTCTTGATGATTTCGGTGCATCAAAACGTTTGTTTCCACCCGCTACAGCGTGCTTCAAAGCCTCTTTCCGATGCATATATTCAAAAAATATATCAATTGAGAAAAAAAACGTTCCGGTACCGGGAATCGAACCCGGGCCTGCTGGGTGAGAGCCAGCTATCCTAGCCACTAGACCATACCGGATAGGTGCTTAAGCGTTATCGTCCAGGATAGATAACAACAAAAACTTTACTAATTTCTACTGCAATGGAATTAATATACATGATTAATATATTTAAACTTATATTATAGCAATTTTAATCAGAAATATTCATGTCTAATAAATACAAATCACGTATCTATTTATCCTTTTGATTTGCCATATATATAACCCACATCACACGATTCGGAGCACGGAAAAATTAGCATTGGTTGTTTACCTGTTCTGGAATATAATTTTCTGGTTTCAAATGCTCTAGAGAATCTTGAAGGTGTCTCTCAACATAGAAACACTTCCAAGTGTTAATTTTAACAACAGGTTGTTCCTCATTAGTTTTCAATCGATCAAATTGATTTGGAATATCGTAATCCAACTTTACTGGCTTTGTAGGTAAAATTTTAGCTGGCCATCGCTTCTTAAAAGCTCTCCTCCAATACAATTCATCATAAATGTAAAATATACTGCTTCCAAATGGTAAATCTGTTGGTAATTTATCCAAAACATATCTGGCGTCTTCCTCTATTGGAAATTCGTTAATAATTGGAATTTCTGTAAATATGTTAATAAATTTATAGAAAAATTATAGAAACAAATATTATCTTCGAATATACTTGTCCAATTCGTAACAATTGTATCCAAACATTGATTTCTTAAACTTTTCACTTCACCTTCACACCATGAACTAAAATCTTCACTTTTTATACATCGTCTAGTTTGTCTTAACTTCTTGGACCTATAAACTTTTAAAATATTATCAGATATAATATCTGGAAGAAACATGATATTCGGACTACTCTCTCCGTATTATATAGAAATGTTGTTTTGTTGTTTGATCAATATTTCACTGTGCACTTGAATATCGCGCGTTGGAGGAAGTAACAGCGCCCCCTTCAGGCGCATGCGCATAATTAACGTAAAGCGTGATGGCCGCTGTGTACTTCCTTTTTATGGCGGACGTTGAGTTCGCTTGATGTGCTTATGTTACAAGAAGACTAGTTATAAGTAAACCACAAGAATGGTAAGTGTTATTTTCGTGCAAATCTCTTCAGCGTACGCTCCTCATCATGTGAATACAAAATAGTAATTGTGCGCGATGAATTATCGTGAAAATCAAAAATAGTGAAATGCATGATGAGTCCCACGCCATACGCAGGTAGGGCCACGTGTTTCATCCTTAAAAAGCCGACTAAATTCAATTTTAAAAGTTTTCACTTTTATATTTACTAATATTACGTGTGGAGTAGATTGTTCTGTGTTATTTTCTTGTGTATGTACGATAAATATCATTGATTTTGTGAATTTCACATGATGGGGATGCATTTTACATTTTTATAGGTTAGTCGCCATTTGTATATATATAAACATGCCTTTCTTTGGTATTCTTTCGAATATTTGGCATTTAATTCAATGATGATACATTTTGGTCCGTGTTTATGATATTGTTCATGACTTTATTTTTATACCATTTCTGATTACTGTTGGATTATGATGTTTTCAATGGTTTGTTAAAGAAACGTTGTTTTAATACATGTGTTTGTCCTTTAGTCGCTATCGACGGCTCGCCCTTTGGTGAGCATATACAGCGAGAAGTCTGAAGCCGTCAAGGATAAAGTTCTCGGGCTCCCATCGGTTTTCAAGGCACCTATCCGCCCCGATGTTGTCAACTTTGTGCACCAGCAGATGTCGATGAACCATCGCCAACCGTATTGCGTTAGCGAGAAAGCCGGTATGTATTTTTTCTCTTAAAATATTACAATAAAAAAATCTAAAGCATCGGAGAGTTCTTATCTGGAGTTGAGTATGCTCCAAATATGAGCAGTATCTTTTAAAACTACTACAGCACTACAATTTTGTAAAATATAGGTTAGTTTAAATAGATTTTAATGTACAAAGGGCGAACCCAGTGAAAATAATTACAAACTATCTTCAGATTGAGTCAATTTAGTTGTAAAACATTTAGTTGCTATAGAAATACATTCCTAAAAGTAAAATTTGTTTA
Organism: Mimaenictus wilsoni; assembly: GCA_027575185.1. NCBI lineage: Eukaryota > Metazoa > Arthropoda > Insecta > Coleoptera > Staphylinidae > Mimaenictus > Mimaenictus wilsoni. The sequence goes on from JAODAC010047298.1 coordinate 12,207, forward strand.
TGATGAATTTTATTGGTCCGTGTTGCTGATATGGCAGTGATTATACCCCTTAACCATTTCTGATCTCTAAATTATGTCACATCGCTCCTAGATGTGGTGAGCATGTTGTAATCTAAATTCGTTTTTATAGGTCATCAAACTTCTGCCGAATCATGGGGTACCGGTCGTGCCGTGGCACGTATTCCTCGTGTGCGTGGTGGTGGTACCCACCGTTCCGGCCAGGGTGCCTTCGGCAACATGTGCCGTGGTGGTCGCATGTTCGCCCCGACGAAGCCGTGGCGTCGTTGGCATCGCCGCATCAACATCAACCAGCGCCGCTACGCGTTGGCCTCAGCGGTCGCCGCCAGTGGCGTGCCCGCTCTCGTCATGAGCAAGGGTCATGTCATCGATCAGGTGCCCGAGCTGCCATTCGTCGTCTCCGACAAGGTGCAGGAGCTCACCAAGACCAAGCAGGCGGTGATCTTCCTCCGTCGTGCTAAGGTTTGGGCTGACATCCAAAAGGTAAGCTTTTTTATTATTCTTCGTCCATATCTAGAATATAAAGAAATTTTAAGAATGATCTGAATATTTTACGATATAACTTTTAAATTTTATGATGAGTTATTTGGTCCGTGTTTATGATATTATTTCTGATTTTATCCTTCCAAATACTGATATTACTCAAACTTAAAAACAATTCAATCAATTTTAGTTGACGTCTGATTAATTTCTTATACGTATGTTTAGGTGTACAAATCGCAACGTTTCCGTGCCGGTAAGGGTAAGATGCGTAACCGTCGCCGCATCCAGCGTCGTGGACCTCTCATCGTCTACCACAAGAACCAAGGCCTGCGTCGCGCATTCCGTAACATCCCCGGCATTGACCTCATCAGCGTCGAGAAGCTCAACTTGTTGAAGCTGGCGCCTGGTGGCCATGTTGGCCGTTTCGTCATCTGGACGCAGTCGGCGTTCGAGCGTCTCGACAAACTGTTCGGCACCTGGAAGACAACGTCGCAGGAAAAGAAAGGATACAATTTGCCCCAGCCCAAGATGGCCAACACTGACCTGTCCAAGTTATTCAAGAGCGAGGAGATTAAGAGCGTTCTTCGTTCTCCACAGTATGTATTTTCAACTTTTTCTAATTTTCTAAATGTTTACTCATGAAACACATTTTAATTCAGAGCATTGGGTTATGAATTTACGTGATTACTTGTTGACATCTGATTTTGCTTGAAGTGCCTTTTTATTTCATGACTCTTTTGGACTTCTTATAAGTATGTTTTTTTTACGTATTTTAGAAAGAAGGTTGTCCGTCGCGTGCGTCATCTTAACCCATTGACCAACGCTAAGGCTATGGTGAAGTTGAACCCGTACGCTGCTGTGCTCAAGAGGCAGGCTATCCTCGCCACCAGGAAGCGTGCTCTTCTGAGGGAGGAGGAGTTGGCTAAGAAACGTGGTGTAAGTATATTTTTTCTATTCATAAACAAGAGGATTTTAATTATGTTTTCAAAAATTATTTAAATATTAGGAGTGTTTTAATTTTAAAAGGTATTGGTTTCCAAATCTAATGAATACATCGATAATTATCGGTATTGGTAGAATGCTATTTAGCGATAAGGACATTTTGGCCTTCTCATATAAATATAACTCGTAGTACAGATTTTTTTCATGTTGAAATGATGATATGCTATTGAGCACTGGGTTATGAGTATTACCATGATTACTCGTTGACATTTATAACTGACTTCTAAACTCTTCAACTATTTCCCACGCCATTTATTTGGGCTCCACACATTTCAATTTACATTCCAAAATTGCAGATCTCGTTGGCTGCCGATCATCCAGCCATCCGTTCCGCTAAAATGCAGGCAAAGCGACGAGCGCAGATCCTGAAGGACCAGAAGAAGAAGCCCAAGACTGCCAAGAAGGCGGCGCCGGCGAAGAAGTAACCACTTACCACAAGTTATAGAATTTGAACATTATTACATCTGTGGTATCAGGTTATTATTTGTATCTAAAAAAAGTTTGAAAATCGAAGTCGACCTGTTTTATTTCATCCACTCTGCCTTATCCAATTTCAGCATATTTATAAGATTTCAAACGATTTATTTTTATATACTCTTTGCCAATTCTTTATATTTGAGATTCATAGCATTTTCACATTCAACGTCAAACAAGTATTGAACATATCACGTGACTTGTAACAGAGAACATGGAAGAGATCAGATAAAATTTCATCAGTTTCAAGGATTTTCTGTTGACCCTCACCTGACCAATGTAATGAGAATTTGAAGCGATTTCCTCCGCTTTTTTTTCGAACTTTGAATAGATATTTTATTAACAATTAATATTTACAATCGCTGCGCAACGAATGCACACTGAAATGAGGTGAAGTTTGTTGATGCTTCCAATGTGATTGCATTATGCGCGTTTGTAAACATCCATTGTTCTTACAATAGTTTAACAATCAACACGCATCCTTATCAATTATCTGCGTTTAAATATTTGCAAATTCGTGTGCATTGATATAGTTTCATTAATATCATTCGTTTATTCTACATCTCCATATGATTGTGTCGTATTTGTATGTATATATATCTTAAAATCCAACAGCAGATATACAATTTGTTTCTTTTTAGATTTTGTATCGTTATGAATATGAAAATAATAGGCATATATATATATTTTTCCTTTTTTGGTCTCTACGATTATCTAGTAAGTGCCTTTGTGTAGGTTTCTCGTTCGACAGTATGTGTCGTGTCACACACGTTCACACAGCAAAGTTATTCACATAACATAATTCAATCATTTACAAATCAGACAAGTTTATCATATCAATCAATGAATTGTGAGGAATGTTTTTCAAGCACCAACAGTTTCGCCCCCTCGTACAGTCCGCCAACGCTTATTATCATCCTCTATTCGTGAGCAATATTTCTTCACATTCGTTTAATCGCACTTACAAATTAGATTTATATATCTACGCAGGTAATTTTATATTGATTCTTACTTTTCTTATCGGCTTTGTATTACTGTGTTGTTTCACATGCATCAAAAACGTGTAAATAAGAAAAAAAAAAAACATACGTCGCGTTATTATTTTTCGTGGAATGTATCATATTTGTTTTGTATTATGTTACGTTCGAAACAACATAGCAATATCGGTTGTATGTACAATGAACACACTAATCTATTGTTTACCATCATCTTCATTTCTTTGGTAGAAGTGCAAAAAATCTCTGAATATCTTCCGCACTTTTGAAACAATCTCGCCGTGTTAGTAGGCCACACCTCATTGAAAACATGCAAAAAAAATATCAATCACAACAAATTCTGACTATAGCGTACCGATAACAAATTGTCGCCGCGCCGTATGTAGTGCAAAAGAAATGAGTTTCTAACGAAAAGACAATAAATTATAACGTTCGCAGCCTTAAAACATAAAATTTGACTCTGATAATCGCCTTATCGATTTATGCTATATTTACAGTCTTAGGGGTTCCATTTATTAGGTTCTCTTGACTTACTACTATTAATTTAAATAAGTTACCTCCGTGTGGGAGACTTTTGTTTCTCAACATCTGTGCTCATCGTAATACTTTACGTCTTCATATTGTGCAGGTTCTCGTAAATTCTATAATATTTTGACTATCTTTTTGTAGCTTAGCTTATATTTTAAAGAGGTTCTTATACGATAGAGAGGATCAAGTTAGTTGCTCACTAGCAGCAGAGGTTTTTGGTCTAACGTTGTGTGACATGTTAAGTGCAAAACAAAATTTTGCTACACAGTTCTTCGATTAAAATCGAAGATCGTTTTTCGTTGGGAATATTTCATCGAAATTGTTATAAAACAATAAAAAAATGTTACAAAACATAAAAATTGTGACAATTTCATAGGAATAATTGATATTTCTACAAGCCAATAAGCGTTTTAGGGTAATTAAATAAATATTTAGTGTTTGATAACAATTTCGAGTAAATATTAACTCGATAAAATGTACCTTAAACGAATTGTTTTTATCGATGAATTTCTTAGCCTTATTAACATGAAAACTTAAATTAAATCTACTAGAAACACAGCCCGATTAATGTCATTTACATTTCGTTCCCAGCCTGTTTGTCACGTGAAAAAGAGCCTTCAAACGCGATGAAATTTGTCGAAATTGAGTTTTTAAGTGTTTAAGTACAAACAGCATTTCTTTGGGAGGAAACAATAGAAGAAATGATCACATGACAAATGTTGTTCTAAAAATACTGAATGGAAACCTTTGGTTTTTTGTGTGCATGTGGAAATGTTGTTCGTGCGAAACTTATTGCACCGTGAAGACAGGCTCCAAGTTAAGCGTCAAATTTTGCAAGTGTTTATTTCGAATTGCACTGCGATTCGCCTGCCCCGACTTGATGATCTGCAGCACCATCATCTTGCAGTCGAGACAAACGAGCATCTGGCTGCCTTTGAGGCGATCGACGACGCTGGATTTCCCCGCGGTGGCTTTCGATCGAAACCGATCAAGTGATGAAGATGGTCGCGAATTGCACGGACTTGGTTGTGGGCTGGAATTCGCACTGCTTTTATTCAACGCTTTTGAGTACTCCTCTTCGGGTGTGCACATGATGCTCGGACTAAGCAGAACTACTGGCACGCTGGAGTAGTGCTCCATGGGGATATTCATTTTCGAATAGCATTTGGAGCAAACGGTGCGTTTGCAAAGCGCACAGCGATGTCCCCATGGTCCAAATATTCCAAAACGCGTCTTTAGACAGAGAAAGCACACTTTTCGATTCTCGACGTCACCACGCACGTGCCCTTCCACCGGCAATGCCTCCAAGTCTGCTTTGGTTAGCACAATGCGGATGTGGACAATCTCCTCCAGGGTCAGCGCAAGACGATCCTCCAAGCTGACGTTTTCATGCCATTGCTTCGTGTTATCCTCCAACGCCTTGGAGATTTCTGGAGGTAACTGCACGGAAACGCCGTCCAGCGTGTCGGAGCTGGCGCACGATTGCCGCGAGCAGGGTCGTGATTGTGGCACGCTCTGGCTGCCCATATTCGGTTCGAGGCTCACCGTCAGTGAGTGACGGCGGGCGGTGGGTCGTGACGGCGTCTCCAGCGCCAGATCGTACGGCTCCAAATTGATGGCGTCGAGATGGGACAGTTCAGGCGGTGGCCACGATCCGGAGCTGTCGTCTGAGTCCTCCTCGTCGTCCAGCTGTGCCAAATCGATCTTGATGAGGCGACGCGACGTGCTTTCGGCTGACTCACTGCCGCCAACACCGGTGGGCAAATGTCGCGCCTTCGTCGGCGACTGCGGAAATTTAGTTTTGCGCAGCTTGCGACCTTTGCGTATCGAGTGCATGAGCTGCTCGCGCGGCGTGTATGTATACTGGCGTGGCGGCAACTTCCGGTCGGAGACTTTCTTCAGTGGCGGCCGCGATCGAATAAAGTCGAGAATGATGGCACGCGCGTCTTTGTTCACTTTCGGTACGTCGTCATTTACCTGTTGTGCCAGAGAAAGAAATATATATAATTCATAATTTTTACTTTGATTAATAGTAAAATTTCGAAGCAAACTTTTAAACTACATAAGACTTTTTAAAATCTAATTTCGTTCAAAAATTACAAAAGATATATTGTTCAGAACGAAATAGGTTGTGTCCTGATATCCTTTTGTCCCGCCATGCAACTATTGTTTTTGCGCATGTGTGACGTTTCTGTCAATAATTTGAAAGCGCGCAACCACAGCACCGTATACCCAGGTTGGCGCCAGGATTCACAGATGGCACCAATTCTGAACAACGTTTATTTATCCTTAAATTTTCATTACTTTTCGACATTGATCAAAACATGACTTTACGACTTTTGAAGGTAGGAATGTTTTAACATGATTTGTGGATGTGTTACAAAAAGTTATAACAGAAAAATTAACAATTAATTCACGCCATCTACTAGCCGTGACACAAAGTTTGGCGCACGGATCAGTCACTATGCGCTGTCAAATTAATAAACTCACGCATGCGCAAATATAGTTGTCCAGCGGGACAAAATGACATGAAGCTCCTGTCATACTGTAAACATGATTAACACGTTAACATAAAGAATTGATAACATATTAAAATAAGGCCACAATCTGTGGATAATTTCATTTGAAATTTCCTCATATATCTCTAAATTTTGCTAATTCATAACTGAATTGTGAACAATCAGATATTCCTTTAAATTCCCCTTCCAAAATTCCAGAATAAATCAAAGAAAACAACTGGAATACGCCATAAACGTATAATTTCTTATAACCTTACCATAATTTTCCTAAGTTGATAGCGACATGTACGTATATCCTTCATGAGAATCTCATAGGGCGTGAGTTCATATTCGATAGGTGCTTTCGCATAATTCACTTTCTTCAGATTAAAACCACGTCGCAGTTCAGCCATCACTTGCACCCAAAAGCGTGCCCAATCTGCGAACTGTAGTTGTTCCAACTCAGTGTTTGAACCTTCGCCATTACGATTGTTGATCCCCGACGCAACACTGTCCAGAAACGTGGCGAGTTCTAACGCTTCTGCAACTAGTGCTTTGACTACGGCTCGATAATGTGATTCCGCTTCCGGTTTACTAAGTTTTCCTAAATGTTTTTCACACCTAAACGAATAAACATAATTACTATTCAAATATATTATTTGTTTTTAAACATATACGGTGTTTCAAATTATATCATTTTAATGTTATAAGAAAATAACATTGAAGAAAATGATGATTTAATTTTGTAACAAAATAATATGTTCAAAATACAAAAAAGAATGTCGCATTTACTCGAAGAGACGCATTTAAATGAGGTTGTTTTTAAAAGGATATGAAGTGAGTCATATTTCATTAATCTAAGATTAAATCGTAGGTTAACTGATTATCTATAAATACCTTTCTAAAACCTTATGTAGCGTAATATGACTTAATTGTCTCGATGCTGAATCATCACCATCTGGATCGCCCGAATCACGCTCAATGCCCTCATCATCAGTCTCATGATGAAAACTTTGCTCGTACACCACCATGTCATTGATTAAATCCTCTAAATCTTTGCTCATTGTCCGCTCCTCGCCATTGTTCGTTCCTTGATCTGAAATGTTATAAAATACTTCATTTTATTTGCAGTTTTTTAGTTTAATCATAGATAAGTAATCAGAATAACTAGTAAATTATACAACGAACATGGGATGGTACCCGTTTCCTCAAGAGTTTGAGAAATTGTAACTCTTACGAGTGAGGAAAGGGCATTCCATGCAAGATGTACACTATACTTTTTCTACGACTATATTGTGTGAAAATAATAATTTCTTGATGAAAACGATTCTTAGATAATATATTTATTTCAACAATGCAAAAAGCAATCGTTTTTTAATGATATTCTAAGTTTCGTTCACGAATGCCAAAATTATGTTTGAACCACCAATTTCATTCTTTCATTTCGCAAAGTTTTAAAATCACTCACATTCCCCTCATATCATTAATAACTTTATAGTAAAATAATTTCTATTAAACAATGATTTTACTATCAAATACAAGAATTGTCTAATTTACCCTATTTCTAGCAATGCAAATCATTTAATGGGAAAAAATGGACGCGCAAGTAGATAATGTCGAAGAAATTACAAAATGACAATTAGGTAGTGGTAGATTTTGGAACTTAGGCCTGGATCAAGACATGGAAGACAAGAATAGAAACTTCGTGAATGATGCTATTACAAAGGAAATACATACACTAGAGAGACAATTAAATCTGCAAAATATCCGCATTTCCAGACAAAGTAATAACACATCAGACCGAATATATTTTTGATTCTTTCAATGTCCACAAAATAGACTAAATGTTATTCTAACATGATAAAGAGCTGGCTGTATTTGTACATGTCCAGACTAATCCTAACACTCTTGTTTGTTGTTATATTGTCCGTTATAGTACAATAAGCTGCAGTTTTTGAAAATAATGCCTAGAATAATTATTATTTTCAAATTTTAATTAATTCTTGGAAAAAACTTTTACTCTTCAAACATTAAATACAGCATTGTGGCAATTTTTTCCAAATTATTATTGCGGTTAATTTCTATTTTTTGTTATTGTTATTTATTATTCCATTTATTTTTCTTTTCCAAATTAATATTAATAAATATATAATGCGGTAGATGGTGTATCAATCAAAGGTTAATTACATGCATTTATTTATAGATCCAGGGGTGGTTATAACCCGCATAGTTGATGTATGTTTATAGGTCAAAGGTTAAAACAGGTGGAAATTACGACATACTCATAAAAACGGCATTATTTTGTAAAGGAACGCAAAGGAATATTCAATACTAGATAAACTCACCTAAAGCGTTATAAATTATACATCCAAGTCCATTGATGAGTTCCAGCTGATTGCTGATAGGTTTACGATCGTCGTCCGGCTGCTGCACGTAGAGAGTATTCGTATGCAGATTACCATCGGCCTGCAGGTACACATGCTGAATGCTCGTCACCAGGTAGCTGGTGCGGCGACGATCCGCGCGCAGATTGTCGACCAAGAACTTGGCGCACTGGTAGCACAGCGCCCAGGCATGCTCCTCGCGTATGGACGAGTGGAACGACGTGATGATGTCCGCCAGCGAGACGCTGCCGTCGGGGTTGAGGCGGCATTTGTCGCGCGCACCACCACCACTGCCTCCACCGCCGCCGTTCATCGACGACGACATACCGCCAGTAGGCCTGGGGGATGCCGTCTACGACGCGCACTGCACCTGCATTGATAATCGCGCGTTCGTTCGTCGTGGTTGTCGTCAGCGGCCTGCTGCACTTGCTTGGGCACTGCGTATTCGACTCGCGATAGACGTTGACGGCGTGCGGCACGCGTGCACCGAGATGTGGCGTTTGCTTCGCTCGCGAATGTTTTCATCCGAGCACGCCCGCACTATGCCGTTTCGTATGTGTTGCACCGTGCGATGCGTACGACCCCGTGTGCGTGTTTATTGATCGCATCGATACGACGCGAGTACACGACACGATTCGCGGCATACCGCGCCGGCGGGGGCGATTCTCTCACCCACTTTTGTGCCGCTGACCTTGCATCTTGATTCGCGCACAATCTATAGCAATGCGCACACTTGCCAAATGGCTCTCATAGCACTACGTCCGGCTGGCGATGAATAATTAGCAATAATTAACGCGTTTTCTAATTTCAAATATACGCACGCCTTTTCATTAATGAAATTGTATGAATATAAATTCTAATCAGAAGTTTGGCGCGCATGCAAAACATGAAATTGAGATTGATGTTACTCACGCATATTTCTGTTTTAGGTTTCTAATGATAAATGAACTCATTATTAATTCATTTACGAACTCATTTTTAAATATGACTACATATTTATATACTTCTAATTGTAAGCTTGGATTAAAAGGATAAACGAGTGCATCACAATAACTTAAATATTTCTGGCATAACTATAATTAATAAGGTTATGTAGTTTTATTAGACAACCCACGTAACGTTTTATTTGAGGATATCAAAATGTTATTTAATGGTACCAATATATTGTCTAGGTTATGTCTGGAATAAAGAAAAAAAAGCTCAAGATTTGCTGTTCAGAACCAACGGAAGGATCGCTCTCTTCATTGTTGATCTAGTAAACCTTCGAAGTGAGGAGAGAGTGAAGAAAATAGTAAAGTTAAAATAAGTTACTTTGAGTAACTTCAATGAATTGATATTTTTCTTATCAAAGCAAAGGAATTCGAAGAATACTAATAATCTTTTATCAACTATATGCTTTTGTAAATTTAATCAGATATTTACAAAACAAATTTGGAATATCATCCCTCGATATCTTTTTTTTCTATTCCATTAAAAACAATTTAATAACAAATAAATCACACAATGTACAAAAATACAGCCAGAAAACATAGTTTAATCGCGTATTTTTACTACAATGCCCGTTATAACAAATCAAGATTGCTGCAATCTATTTGAAATAGAACAAAGATGAGTTTAGTTATAACTTCCATTTCAAATCTGCGCAGAGTGAGACATGGTCCGATGGAAATACGATGCTAGGCAACGCTGTGTTGAAAATCAACTCGTTGTTTTTGGGCAGTGGCACGCTTTTTATCACCTCCATACTGGTGTTTTCAAAGAAGATGTAATCAAGGCAATCCGCAAATCCAGTCGTGTAGTTTGTATATTCCGGTGTACCACAAGCACTGCCCATTTTAAATGGTTGAGATACAGTTAAATCTTTGACTTCCTCTTCTTTATCTACAAGTATTCAAAGAATATAATATAATGGGTTAATAACAATATTTTTATAGATTTCTAATGAAAGATGATTTTATATATGTTAAACAGAATTTTATTTTGATTTTGATAAATATTGATTTTTTCTTGGTATACTTTGATATATTTTAGAACTTCTGACAGATAGGTGCCAAAGTCAACAGTAACTAATTTTGTAACCGATACATATCAAATATTTCGTGTGATATGTAGGCATGACAAAAATATATCGATTTATCGAATACGTTTTCGCTGGCGCACCTTTGTTGCGACCCTATGTTCCACAAGGAATAATGAGGTTTGATGATGATGAATATGTTTTACTTCGATCTCCTCATTTTCGATTTACTTTTATATACTAACATATCCATCGTCATCTACATATCATTTTATTAATTATTTTAGTTTCCCGAATTCATGCCATACACTATGAGGTATTTTAATATTTGACAGTGGTGAATCGAGGGCGTTACTAGTTAATTTCAATATTTCCTTATTGTCTGACACAGGGATTTGCAACCTGCAGTCTCCGAAGGCTTTTTAAGCCCCCATTGAGACTTGGGTCGAACATAAAGGCCTCGACCCGGCAAGAATTAAGCATTTTACTGGCCAGATCATAAAAAAGTTGCTCACCCCTGGTCTAACATATCTATGTATTGCTAAAGCAACAGAAACAAAAAAAAATGCTTTGTTAAACTTCCCAGGTGGATTATCACAAACATTGGGACACACATGCAAAAATTATGAAACTCTCTAATAAATGCGTAACAATTATAGGGTTTAAATAATACTTACTGCTAGACCAGTCAATTAAATCTGGACCGACGCTTCCCTCCGTAAATAATTTATAGATACCACAGTTAGGAACAGAATTAAAGTCTCCACAGAATACGATTCCAGTTTTCTTGGTTTTGTACAAAGGCTGCAAATACATAACATTTCATTAAATTAATCAACGTTAGAGAGGTTCGTCATAATAAAGAGTGACAATCGTATTGCTAGTAATTTTACTTACATCCGCTTTAATTTGCTTATATTTATCTTCAACATATTTTATAGCCATTGCTCCTTGAAGTAATCGAATATGATCAGCATCAGGATGGAAATACAAGTGTGTGTTAGCAACCAGAAGAATATTTCCAGTATTTTTACATTGCAACACCAATATTTGGAGAACAGTTTGTCGGTCCAAGAATCGTACCTTCAGTTTATCGTTTTTACTAATTGCTTCCGAAAAATCTCGAAAAACTGAATTCGTTTGTAGACTTTCTGCAAGATGCACCCTTTCACTAGCGATTAAACTGAAAAGAAATAAATTATTATTTTTACTATTATTATCTCGAAGCACAACTCTATTTACTTGAACTTATCCTTGTGGTAAAAACAAGTGATTCCTTCTGCAACCTGACCACCTTTAAGGGCTAATTCACCGGTGTATCCATATTTTGCCATAATTGGTTGCAAGTCATAGTTGAACACTTTCCGGTCGACTTCTTGAAGGCAGATAATGTCACTATTATAGCCGAGGATTTCCTTGATAAAGAGTTGTTTTCGGTAGTCGAGGGCCAAGGCGTGTGGAGGGCAGTATGGATATAATGTTGTTCGAGTGTAGTCGGAATCACAGTATAAGTCGGCTAATATGTTGTAAGAAACAATACGTAATCTAAAATAGAAATAATTGTACCCCTAACTATTAGTTGTCGATTCATGATAAATTCAACAAAGAAGGAAATAGGACTGATAATTATATTGCATGTCCATTGAGTTGGGCTGATTTTGAATTAACTTTAAATTAGGACTAGGGGTGTCAAATTTTTTATGTGTATATGTTTTTGAATCGATAGTGGCAATTCCAAAGTATCGAATAAAAATTCCTTTGGATATTGAGAATATCGAAACAAAAGTATCAATAAAGCATCGAAGTTTGTAAATGATAACAAAATAATAATATTTTTGTTACATTGAAGCTTGATCTTCATGAATTAGTATGAAAAGTATTGATACTTTTTGATATCGAAATTACCTATCCATTTTCTTCTATCGATATTTTTAATTAACGAAACCAAAACCCGGTACATTTTCATATGGAAGCTATCTAAACTAGAAATTATACCAAAACTTGAGAGAATGATTATTTGATACCAGAATATCAAATAAAATAACATTCATTTTGGGATTTCCACTAATAAAACCAAATAGAAATTAAAACAAGACACTTATATATTTGCTCACGCTAAAAAGAAAAAAATCAACTCTTCTTTTCTTCTTACTACTAATTCTGCCCAGCCTTCCTGCTTATTTTCTTCCCCCTCAGTGTGACTGATACCCTATCCACATTCACATCACCTCTCAATGCAGGAGGTATTTTATCTCATTCATTCACATGGATTCCTGCGCCAGTTTCTCCCCGTATCATATCCCAATCCATGCCGCAACACTTTCTAAACACCTGTTCCCTCCACATCTTTTAATAAATCTTGCTCTGACTATTATTACATCGCATTGCTACCTTAAATAGCCCCACCGGTTCAAACATTCGTCTCCTCTCTATTCTCCATGTACCCTTTTATTACATTAAAAGTACTTTTTAATATCGAAATTTGAAATCATCGAAAGCAGAGAATGTTATTCATATGGAGAGTATCAAAATTGTATTGATGCCAAAATCTCTTTGATACCGAAACCTGAAATTATCGATACCAGAGTATCAAATGAAAGCATCGAAACTTTTTTTTTTGATAAATCCATTTGCGAAACTTTATTTGCTTTTAAAGTTTTAACTTATTTATTAATTTCAGATGTATGAAACGTGTTTTGTTCACTTGTGAGGAAAAATCTATTGAATTTATGTTAAATATTTTAACTTGCAATTTTTTACTGTGCCTTGTTTTGCAATTATTAGAAGACAACAAATCATTTACTTACTCTTCATCCTTGCAACGAAACTTTGTACTCTCATGCCTATCATCGAAAGGACATCTTCCGGGGCTAGGCTGCACAAATCTATCAGTCACAACCTGAATTATAGGACCTTCATTAGCCACATGCCGCGCATTCCTCGGCAGGCACTCCAATTTCAAATAGTGATCGACTGTATCAACACCAGGTGTGAAAACAAACCCATTCCCGATCTTCTCCCACTGCAGTTTATCTCTTGACTTGTACCACGTAAACACTGAAAAGTCTTCGTCCACATATTGCGATTCAAATTTGTGCGGGTAAACTGGAAATGTGGCAAGTATCGAGCTGGGCAGTGCAATACTCTCCACAAACGGTGCATTGATCACCACATCAAACTCCCGGTCGCAGAGCTTCAGCGTAATGTTATTGGATTCGACAAACACTTGATTGCAGGGCACATCGTCGGCGATCTTCACATGATTAATATAAAGTCCAGCATCAACGGATTGTATTTTCGCCTCCGGCAACTTGGTCTTCTTGTGTGTTTTCACGTAGAATTTCTCCACGTTGGTGCTAACGCGTGATAGGAATGCCGATACATTTTCATTCAGATTGCGCGTGAAATTGAAGTTGCGATCTACTTTGTGCGTTGGATCGACGAGCTGAAAAGATATATCGAACTTCGCGCCATCCTCGGCTCGATGGTGGCGGAGGTACGCTTTGTTCATGGCATACACGTACTTCTGGAGTTTGCGCACGTGGCTATGGAGGAGGCGTTTTATGACTGATGCACTCATTCTGATTCATTCTTTGCTTCGGATCGGGTGAACGTTCACTTCGAATTTTGTAGACCGTGCGGGGTCACATGTGGGGGACCTTAAAATACGTCAGATGCGTGTTATGGTAACGGCTATAACCTAACATTTGTCATGTCTTTATCTGACTTCTTTTTCGTTCCTGAGAAGTTTGAATCCAACCAATCATGAATTTGGACTCTTTAGAGAAATTTTATTTATTGTTCTATTATTTTGAAAATAGAATAAACTATTTGAAAATTGTGCTAGAAAAATTTTGCTCTAAGTTTCTTTGCAACAACTGTGGTGCCATCTGTTACCCAACGCAATAAAATTTCCTTTCATATATTATAGAATAATGTATTAGAGAACTCCAGCTTAATACGATTTATTGTTAACCATTGGCGAGCTGCAGTGCGAGGGTGCTGCAATCGCCCTAGTCTTCGATACATTGTTTTATTTAAAACTTTAGTTTTTCGTTTGCTTGATAATTTGTTTTTTTGATAGTCTTTCTGTACTAAAGTCATGTTCGATATAGTTACTTAATTAAAAGCATTTAAATTTAATTGTCGTGTATTTCGATATAAAAACATATTTGCACAGCTCTTACAAAACACTTTGTTAAATTTTGTAATGCAACGAAATGCGTAAATGATAAGTAGTCAAGAAATATACTCCCATTTTCTCTTGTTTTTCCTCATAATCATACTTTCATCAAAATAAACATCAAAACATTTGAACGTCAATCGCGCGTTCAATTTGCTCATTTTGAGGCAGTTTTAAATATATTTTAAGTATATTAAATATTAAGCTATTAACATGAAACAAGTGCTGAAATATTCCTCAATTCTTCTACTTTTATCTGATATGAATATTATCCCGATTCGCTTATGACAAGTCAGTCTTTTTTGAGTTTTAAAAGACAATTTTTTTGAAAATCTCGTTTTCAATTTCATTGTTGCTTTTCCAGCCTTATCCGTTCTCGGGGGCAGTCATCCATGGCAATGATTTCCCATTACCCGAGGAAGTGGGTGGGCTATCACCCAAGGATGTTGTAAGGTTCATACACGACCTAAGGCGCCTTCTGCCCCAGGCAGTTGGGGCAGACATGAAACCCCAGCTGCCTGAGGCAGAACAATAGATTAATTTGATCGCAGTTCACGAGAGGCTTGCTCCCTCATCGGCCTTCTAAAACCAATCAATCAAAAACAACACGACACGATTTGTTTCAATAATACAATTTATTGTTTTCCTCCATTAAAAATAGCACTATTTCATATTAATATTCATTGCCTTAATATTAAGTTGCATGTAAATAATACATATTCGAACATATGAAATAACATTTATATGTTAGGCAGTTTTTCCCGAATATAATATAACGGGTATCATTTACAATTAGTCATTTCAAACAAGTACATACAGCCATGTTCCTATACATGCAAACGCCTCAAAAACAGTTTTGCAAAAGTTTTTCAGTACAATAGACATTGAACATTTCAAACATAGCTTCAAAAATATACATAGCATTTTGCGAAGTTTTGGGTGGAATAGAGTTTTAATTGCACTAGTCGATCATCAGTGTCAATTTGTTTACAATAGACAAGAACTACAACTACACAATAAATACATTTGTTGCATGTACTGCTAAATATGTTAAATTAAAATGATAGTATCACATTATGCGAGTGTTATTAATCGTTCTTAATTTCATTAACATCATTATTTTATCAAAAATTACATGCATTTAGGGCAGTTTTACGTTAAAGTTTAGGCATTTTACGAAAATACTTTAAACTGGCTGGCAACACGGACAATGAGTATTTTAAGTAATTTCTAGAATATTTCTTGAATATCAAATTAGATCAATTTGATTATTTTTCAACGTTTTTTATATGTATATGCTTGTAACGTTAATAACCTCATTAATTAATAACCTCAAAATAACTGAGATGAATCTGTACAACTCAAAGTAATGTACAAATAAACTTGTAAATGTTTTCACATTAAAATTAGCTGAAAATTAGCTCGGAAGTAGGTAGAAATAGAGTAATATCTTTGGTTTCAGCGTTCTTCGTTCTTTTCTTATTAACCATTATTTTATTTCGTTGTCATCAGACCGAGATTCTTGCATCATCATCCATTTGAATAATTTTTATTTATTAATCCTAAAACAAAGAATTGAAGGAATATCACATTAATCATTCATTTTTTATGTTAGAAATATGTTAGGTTTGGTCAAGAGGTTAGGGAGAAAACATTGCATAAACATAAACTAGTTAGGTTACTAGTTAGTTAATTATATTAATGTATAGAGAGGATAAGTTGACATGTATAAAGGGAATGTGTGAATGCCAAAATAAAGGTTGCTTATATATTATATAGGTTAAGTGTAATTGGATTATTATACTTGAGGTTGATCAAGTTTCAATGTTTTAGGCGGAATAGACTTTTAATTGTACTAGTCATTACCAGGGTCAATTGACACTGTTTACAATAGACAAGTACTACAACTACTTTGTAGTTTTTATTTTTGATTATACTTGGGATTGAGGGTATCAAAGTTTCAGAAAGTAACAATAGTCTCTGGTATCGACGGAAACTATGGATACTTGTTGGTTTAGTATGACTCCAGACTTGAAAGCATCAATATCAAAGAATTGATTGAATTAGTTGGTATAGAAAGTATTGAAGCTGGAAAGTATCGCTTCCTAACAATCGGTACGAAAGTATCGACACTTGTTGGTATTGAAAATATCGAAATTACACCGTCTAGGCTTTCTAGAGAGACGGACCTTCCAATTAGGAGACCTCTGTATTATGGTACGGAAAGTATCGAACCATGAATGAATCGAGATCATCTAATTAAAGGTGCCGGTCCTTGTTTCGGTTTCAAACAAAAGTTTTAAAACTTTTGGTAACAAAAGTTTCGAAAAACTGGAAAATATTGCGATTTGCTATCGAGAATATCGAAACTTGAAATATTGATTAACAATGTATCGAATGAAAGTGATCATATTTGTTATTATTGCATGTATTGAATGAATGTATCACTACCAAAGTGTTTATACGTTTTGGCATCAAGACCAAAGTATCTAATTAAAGGTATCGATATTTATTGAAAGCATCGAAACATAAAGTATCGATACTTGTTGGTATCAAATAAAAATATCGATACTTGTTGGTATTAAAAGTATCGAAATTTGAAAATATCTGTAAGTAGGAACGATTATTGTAAGTATCAAAAGTAACAAAATAACCAAACTAGTTGTTAAAGAAAATATCAAAACTTGAAACAGTTAATACTAAACTACCAAAATAAATATCAAATTTGGTACTCAAAGTATAGAACGAGGTACTAACAGTATCGATAACGCCTTGGTACTATCTACAGGCAGTTTATTTAAATATAACAAATCATTTAAATATAGATATTATTTTCTTAAATAATTGAAACATTATTCACAAAATACACGAACTCAGAACTGTGTTTCACTGTTTTATTTTAACGCTTGTTATCGTACAATGTACATTTCGGCACACGCCATCATCAGGTACTATACCGTACCTTGAAGTTACAATGCTATTTATACTTAAAAACAAAGTGCGTGGGTGAGTGGGGTGTTTACAAGTAATTCGAGTTGATCATTCAGTACCTGACCTGGGTTTTTTTCGATTGCATCCTTTATGTAGATCGCCTCTAGAACGTTAATTTTTTGCTGCTATGGTCATTAGCCCTATTCAATTCTTTTTCAATGTAATTAGTCATATTAGAGGCTAACACTATTGATAAGAAGAAGAATTCACTTTAATATGCAACCCCACCGAGAATCGGACAATGGTCATCGACCATACCACTGCACCACTTCGTTCAATTTATGACCCTTTTTATCTAGGTGTAATATTTTGAGATTGTGAATGAAGCAGTGGTGATCTGCTGATATTAAAGGATCGGTCAACGCTGAAATATGGAGATTAGAAGAATTTATTCGGAGGTGTTTGTCCAATGTACAATTTATTGCAGTCCTGGCAATTGATTTGGTAAATCCCGGACTGCAATAAATGGTCTCCATTTTTATTTTATTTTTGTGTTGATGAATTTTTTGAGAGTTAGTTCGTTGTATTGCGCTGCTCGGATATTTTCTTTTCGTAGTACCTTGCTTATCATGTTGCTCAATGGGCCTACGTATCTTATTTTAATGAACCGCGTGTTGTCAGTGTCTTTGGGGGATGGGAAGAATAAGTTTCGAGTATATTGGGTCAACTTCCTATTTAGGATGTTGTTGACCCAATATTCTCGATATCCATTCTTTTCGGCAATGTATTTCTTGTGTTTAGTTCGATTGTGAAGTTGGTAGGTGTCAGCGGGACATTGACCAGTCTATGGATTAAGGAGTTTAACGCAGCACGTTTGGTGTTCATCGGATGAAAAGAGTGGAATGGAATAATTGCGTCTGTTGTTGAATTCTTGCGGTAAATGTTGAAATCTAATTTATTGTCTATTTTTGACAATGTTAGGTCCATATAGTTGAGGAAATTATTGCATTCAATTTCCATAGTAAATTGTATATTTTTGTCAAGATTATTAATTAAGCTGAAGCATTTTGAAAGTTGACGAGTTTACCTGATGATGGCGTGAGCCGAAATGTACACTGTACGATAACAAGCGTCAAAATAAAACAGTGAAACACAGTTCTGAGTTCGTGTATTTTGTGAATAATTTTCCACCATGTTTTATCAAGAAGTGACAGTGAACTCCGTAAATTATATAATTGAAACAATTAATTTGCAATAAAACTATTGATACTTATTGACACAGATAAAATTTAAGGCAAAATAACAAAATAAAAAACTTACCATACCGAGATTTGTCGCTCTTCCACAATTTTCTAAACATTTTAGTCATCTTCATACATAAAACCTAAAACAAACCACAAATAAATAATTTCGAATCAATACGGTTACAGATAAATTTGTTATAATAGGTAAAAACGAGTTTACATCATCGATAAGGACATTTATAAATACGTTTCACGAATTGCAATTAATCTCATGCAGTAATCATGGGGGTGATCGTTAATACTATTCATCATATCGAGGGGATTAAATAAAGATTCTAAGACTCACAACATTTATAAACGCATTTTTTAGAATTGAAGTTAGACATATTTTAAACATTTCAGGTGGTTAGTATTTGTAATAATACAAACATTAAATAACGATACGACAATTAGTGGTTTCAGATGAAGGTAAAATTAACAAAGCATTGAGTGTATATAGTACGGTAGCGTTAGGTTAGGGTTAGATATGGGAGAGGTAAGTAAGAAGTAAGAAGAATGGAATAAAACGGGAGCAAAAAAATAAAATAAAAACTTACGTAGTCACCGTGAAATATTCATAGGAATTGCCAATCAAACCACAGAACCGATTAAGAACAATTTTAGATATAAGAAAAGCCTTTGCCTTGTATTCCTTGTGTATCTTTGGGACTGAAAGAAAATGGCTTAGACACACATAAATCAAGATTATTTTAAGATGATTAATTGTTAGATATAGAGTAATTTTGAATTCCTACAAATCTTTTATTTTAAATTTCTTTTTTATTGCTTTTCTTGGTTCATATTGGTATCAATCATATTAAGATGATGAATGATAATATTAAATCAAAAAATCGATACTTTTATAGAAAAGTATTAATGAAAATTTCAATACGGGCTGGTATCAAAAGAATCGAACTTGGAAAATATCGAGAGTGTTTGAAATCTGTTGAATTCAGAAAGAATCGCTGCCAAAGTATCCATGCATTTTGGTATCGAAAGTATGAATACCAATGAATCGAATGAAAATACCGATATGTGTTGATATCAAAAGTAGCGAAACTAGAAAGTGCTAAATGAAAGTATCGATGAATGTTGATATCGAAGGAAAGTATCGATACTTGTTGGAATTGAATGAAACCATCGAAACTTGAAAGCATCAAATACTTGTTGATATCGAAAGTATTTTTGTTTCTCAACGATTGTTCAAGGTATTATGTGCCTCAACAATAGGATGAAGCAAAATTAGTCCATGAAAAATGACTGAAATATAAGGTATCGATACTTTTGATACCTTGAAGTATTGGTAGGTTTCTAATTACAGTATCGATACCAATGTTTTTGGGCAGCCCTTCGTATTGTACTAGCCAAATTAAGGCTGCCACTTCCAATCCAATGAGAGGTATCATCTTTTCCACTTGTTTGGTTACTAATGAAGGATTATTAACCCTTTGCATTCGAGACCTTCTCCACAATCATTCTGAAGATTCTCGAAACGCGAACAACTCGATAAACAGGATATGAATTCCGTACTATGGAAGGCTTATTTCCGTTGCAAGGGATATACTTTTACGCTATATTGGAAGAAGAGTGATTATGCAAACTTATACCACCGATTGCGATAGCGCAGCGAAAGAAGTGAGGAGCGGCAGTAGACGCTCGAGTTGCGACTGCGGGAGAGTTACCGCCCGACTGCAAAGGGCTAAGTCACCAATAATATTAAAGAATCAAAATATAATATTTTGATAATTTCGATACTTATGAATACTTGAAATATCGATAATTATCGAACGGAAATATCGATACTTCTCTATACTGTAGCTGTTTTCACACCCCTACTTTGAACCGTTATAGTTTCCGTGGGGACTGAGTGAATGGGAGGTAATTGAGAGGGAGCAAGCATGGTTGATCAAGGATTTGATGAGACTCGAGAGATCTACCCCAAGGTACATTGTGATGCAAGAAAGTGGAAGAATGTCAATTGAATGGGAGTCTGTGAGTAGAGTAGCACGATTTGAGGAGAAACTGAAGGAAATGGGGACCGGGAGATTGGTAAAGGATATATGGGAATGGTGTCCCAGGAAAGGGGTGAGTGGATGGAGAGAAAGCAGAAAAAGAGAGTATGAGAATGTGGGTGTATCTAAGCAAGCAGTGGAAGCAATGATAAGCGAGTCGGGATTTGTGTGTGAAAGGGTTCAAGAGGTGGAAGAGCAGAAGCGTCAAGTATGTATCGGAAACAGTAAGTACAACCCAGGCTACGGCCTAATCCAAACAATAAACAATAGAACATGACCGCCGAAGAGAAAAGGAGTATGGCCAGAGCAAGATGTGGAACTGAAGAGCAGGGGAGAAAGGTATGGATGGGATATGAGTACATGAGGTGTGTGTGGTGTAGGAGCGGTGTTGATTCTTGGGATCATCTGGCTGTATGTGAGGGGGTGTTGAATGGTTGGGGAAGCACGGGTGGGAATGTAAGAGAGTGGTTGGGAGAGGGAGGGGAGTGTGACAATAGTGAGGCAAATTATGCAGGAGAAAGGGAAGCGGAGGAGAGGTATGACTCAATAGGGTGGAGTGGAATACAACAGTTGTATTTTATTTGTATTTATTTTGGTTGTAAATATTAGTAGTAAATTATTGTTGAGTTTTATTTATTTTTTGATGTAATGTGTAAAGGTCTACTGGCGAATGCTTTTTATAATGATATTGGCAAATGCCAACAAATTAAAGGTCCGACCGGAGCATAATATTTTCCGATAAATACTTTCTAAAAAAATTGTATTTTCGCTCCTGGGACCTGGCCATCGACCATACTGGTCCTTCAGCCTGGATTTACAATTTTTTTTAATTTGTTTCCAATGTATACATATTTACATGTTATTTTAATGTGATGTTGTTGTTGTGTGTATGTAGTGGGTTGCTGAGTGTGAATTTGAAGAGTAGAAGATCTCTTGATGAGTGGTTCTCGTAGGTGTGAATTTTAATTGTGATTAATTGTGAATAATGGGTGCCCACCCCGGGGAAAATACTTTCTATTGAAAGGAAAACAATAAAATAATTTAAAAATGAAAAAATAAGGTATTACCAGGATAAAAGGAATAATCGTTTGGAAATGATACAATTTTGATCAAAATATTTTATTCAATTTAATTTCATTGTCGAAGTTAACTTCGCATTTGTCAATGTATGTAATGAATTTCGCATTATTGTGATTTACTCTTGTTTTATTCGTTACAAATGTGTTGTGAGTATTAGCATCTTCATTCGTCTGCGTCGTAAGGTATTAATAAATAAATATATAATATTCCTACAAACTAAAATATAATAAATGTATCTACATGACTTTTTACAAATAAATTTGCGTGTTAGAATTAAATTCGGGGCGTTGGTGGGGAGAACTGTCGCTATGTTCAACTTTGTTGCATCGGACAAAGAGAAAATTATCAAACAAATTGTATAAACTGAATAGAAAGGATCAACTGAACTTGGACGTACACAAAATTTCTTACAATATTGTTTAATAATGGAACTTTTTAATACTCATTTTTTCGTTTAAAATTTACTCGTAAGATTAGTGGCGCTAAAAAGTCACAAAATTAGTATTGGAAAACCGGTGTTAATTCCTAAACCACCGCCGTGTCTCCAGACGAAAACGTCACAAGAAGAAACAAGAACAAAACAAAGAAAAAATAAAAATAAAACGCAAAAAACAGTTCCGTTTCAACAGATTGTAAACGTTCTTCTATCTCTGTCCGGTTTCGTCCATTTTATCATCGGTCATTTAGTAAAAGTAACAGTCTTATCGTAATAGGATTTGCGTATTTTTTACAAATGTACAAAGTTCTCGTTCGCGCATTCCTGCGCTTCGTCTCTTTCATTAACAATGTGAAAAAATTGTGCAAGACGCTCCAAACTGGCATTGAAGTTATACAATATCAACTTTATTACTTTATATATATAAACAAATATAATTTGGTATTGTTTGGCTCGCAGCGCGTTTGCTTTTTTGTTTGCTGCAAAGTGCGTTCAATCCTCGTGCAAAAAATAATTTATATTAGGCGTATGTACAAAAGTCTAGTCGTCTAGGGTAATTAAAGTTAGAGAGAGAGGAAATAATGTACATGTTTCGGTTTTGTTTTTTGGGTCATCATCACATGTATTGTCTATGTATTTGCCCTAGATTGGCACGGTTGGCGGGGTGATGATGATCCTGTGTGCGAAATTACGGTCGCAATTGTCATGGGAGGGTTCGGTCAACGCAAACGACACATGTGCGCCGGCACACCGTGCTTTTCGCATGCGTTTGCGTCAGACTTACTTGGTTGCGGTTCCAGGATCGTCTTCTGATCGCAGCGTGTTCCTGTATAACCGTCCCTGCATCTAAAATGGTTGAAACATTACATTAATTAATTTATAAGATAGCATAGTTCCAGATCGATCTGAGAATAAATAGAAAATTATGACAATATATTGAAATTTCGTCGAGGGGTACCCCTTAAAAAAATTTCAAAATCTTGAAATCAAAATATCTCGGAAACTATATGAGCTATAGAGCCTATATTTTGAGAAAACACGCAGAAACCATCTTAGATAATACTCTGTTAGTTTCATCCCGATCGAAGCTAATCAAAATTGGTCCAAAATTGCATTTTGAAAGTGGATATTTTTCAAAATAACTCGAGAACGACAACATCGACCCCAATATATTATGACATTTTCTGAATCAGCGCGCTCAGCTCTATAAGATTGCATAGTTTCAGATTGATATGTGAATAAATAGATAGAAAATTATGACAATATATTGAAATTTCGTCAAGGGGTACCCCTAAAAATTTTTCAAAATCTTGAAATCAAAATATCTCGGAAATTATATGAGCTATAGAGCCCATATTTTGAGAAAATACGCAGAAACCATCTTAGATAATACTCTGTTAGTTTCATCCCCATCAGAGCTAATCAAAATTGGTACAATATTGCATTTTGAAAGTGGATATTTTTCAAAATAACACGAGAACGACAACATCGACCCCAATATATTATGACATTTTCTGAATCAGCGCGCTCAGCTCTATAAGATTGCATAGTTTCAGATTGATATGTGAATAAATAGATAGAAAATTATGACAATATATTGAAATTTCGTCGAGGGGTTCCCCTTAAAAAAAATTTCAAAATCTTGAAATCAAAATATCTCGGGAACTATATGAGATATAGAGCCCATATTTTGAGAAAACACGCAGAAACCATCTTAGATAATAATCTGTTAGTTTCATCCCCATCAAAGCTAATCAAAATTCGTACAATATTGCATTTTGAAAGTGGATATTTTTCAAAATAACTCGAAAACGACAACATCGACCCCAATATATTATGACATTTTCTGAATCAGCGCTCAGGTCTATAAGATTGCATAGTTTCAGATTGATATGTGAATAAATAGATAGAAAATTATGACAATATATTGAAATTTCGTCAAGGGGTACCCCTTAAAAATTTTCAAAATCTTAAAATCAAAATATCTCGGAAACTATATAAGCTATAGAGCCCATATTTCGAGAAAACACGCAGAAACCATCTTAGATAGTACTCTGTTAGTTTCATCCCCATCAGAGCTAATCAAAATTGGTCCAAAATTGCATTTTGAAAGTGGATATTTTTCAAAATAAACCGAGAACGACAACATCGACCCCCATATATTATGACATTTTCTGAATCAGCGCGCTCAGTTCTGATTGCATAGTTTCAGATTGATCTGAGAATAAATAGTTAGAAAATTATGCCAATATATTGAAATTTCCTCAAGGGGTTAGGTTAGGAGGCAGCTATAAACAGTTTAGATACCTCTGCTTTAACTTGATGTCGTAATAACCACTTCGCATACATAATAAAGTAACTAATTGTAGCTTAAGTAATCATAACAAAACTTACATGCAATATGGTTCCTTAAAATCCGTCATGTGAATGCAGGTGCCGCCGTTGAGGCAGAACGAGTTGTTGACGCATTTCTCTTCTGAAAAACGAAGCGAAAACACGAGTGAGAACTGCAATTCTCAGCGCAGCGCTAAAACCGAACGCGCCCGCTGAACGATCGCTCCTGCTCGATGCCGAGCACGTTCGTCAACGCGTCGGCTAATTATCGCCACCCGCAAAGAAAATGCGCCCACGCCCCAAAAAAGAGAATGCGTAAATTTCCCAGTGTTACAATGTTGCGCGCAAATCTCCAGTTGCGCGAAAAGCACAAATTCCGCAACACCAAGCCAAAAATACCCCCGAAAAAATTGTGCGCGTTACAACACACTTGCGTAATTACACACTTTGCGCCAAATGTACAAATTGTACTATTTTTGAGAGTATTACAGAAAACCACACAAACTAGTTGGTGTAACTTTATAGGAGTATGACTATGTTGGCAAAATTTGAAGCGCCGGCGCCCGAGTAGTTTAGAGTGTTTGAATTGCCAAAATGAACTGACTTTTATTGTTTTGTTAATTTGGTTTTATTATATTAGAAATATGAATTTAAAAAATGAAACCTTACAAAAGTTTCGAAATGAAATGAAAGTAAAAAAATATTGGTGATGGTAACATGAATTAAGAAGCTTCCGAAAAGTCGATTTTTCGATTTTTAATTTTCAAAATTTTTTTGCTTCTTTGTATAATAGAAGTGTATATACGTGTATATACGTGTGATTCTGCCAAACATGGGAAATTTCACAAAAATTCTAGAGAAGACAAGGAAAATGCGTTAATCATTAACACTTAGAATATTTTAAAAATAAATTTGAACTTTTCTACTGCTTTTGGAAAATCAAAATTTTCTGGCCCTAATTTTTAAAGTTTTTCTTCACAATAGAAGAAGAAGTGTAGATTGAACCTGGAAAGGGAAATTTAACAAAAATCATTAGGAAAACGACGAAAATGGCGTTACAAATTATCACTTTGTATAGTTTAAAAAATAGATTTACAACTCATTTTATTTCTTCGAAAAAATCAGTTTTTCTCAGGCCCTTTGAGTAATGTTCAAAGGTTTTCTTTGCTGTGTTATAGAAGAAGAAATGTAGAATCTGACTCGCATGGGAAATTACACAAAAATCATTAGGAAAACAACGAAAAATACGTTAAAATTAACACTTTTATAGACTAAAAAATATTTACAGCTCTTTTTACTGCTTTGGAAAAATCGAATTTTCTCTGACCCTATCAGTAATTTTGAAAATTGTTCTTCACTATGTAAAAGACCAAGAAATGCAGATTCTGTTTGGTGTGGGAAATTTTATTCTTGTAAAATTCCTCAGAAAAATCTCGGAAATATCTATTTTTCTCGGAGCGTGAGAGTAATTTTCAAAGTATTCCTTCACTATTCAATAATAAAAAAGAAATGTAGATTCTGTCCAGCATAAAAGGAAATTCGCAAATTATTGGAGAAGCCACGAAAATGTCAGTGAAACTTTTAAACACCTTAAGACATTTTTTAAAATATCTATAATACTTATTATTTCAGCTTTAAAATAGAAAATATACTAATGTCAATTTATCGCACTGGCGACAGGTAGTCGGTAAATTTTGGCACTTCAAGCACACATATGAGCGCTACTACGACCTCCCCAGTACTTGTGTCACTTTGGTAGTTTTGCGTCTTTCAACAATTAAATGCATTTTTTTAATTGTTGTCTATTTTCCTTGTTTGACATGTAGCCAACTTGTGCACTACACCTGCTGGTCGTAATTTCCTATTTGTTTCGCGTTCGACAGATGCTCGTTATTGTCCTGGTTGAATGAAGATCATGTTTTCTTGGCAGTGTACATATTGCACTATTACGCAATTGTCGTATGCGTAACGCGACAAAATAGCTTCAAGAGTAAACAGAGCTGTAAAATTCTCAACAGAATAATAAAATCTTATTGTTAGCAGAATCTTTTGGTTTTAGCGTAATGAAAATATTGATCGTTCAAAATTGGCAAGAGTTATATTAAACGAAACGTATAAAGACGTTTATAAATGTAATTAATGTAGTTTATTGCTCAACAAAAGTTTTAATAGATTTCACGGTCGAATGAGGCGAATCATTCGCACGTCTTTGAATTGTTATATCTATCTATGGCTAGACAATGGCGTAGACTAAATATCTTTATGTTTAATGATTCAGGGATGACGTGGCAAAATGTTGAAACGTGGTGATTATTTTGGAAAACGATGAAAACACGTGGCGGAATTTACGCTGTTTTTGTTGTGTTAAATTGTTAATAGAAATTGCTATACTGTGGGGAAAGTAATTGTATCTATGAAGACGATCTGTGAAGATGATCGGAAGTGATTCCTTTGATTGCTTTATTTCGGTTGGTTAGTGCTTAATTTTCCCACAGTGAGCAATTGGAAAATATGTGCAGAGAGATACCATGGCTATTACTATTAGCTATCCGTAGTTCGCTGCTCGCAGCCTCTCTTCGCTTGTCCACCCCGTGAGCGATACACGTATACCATCCGGTGTCTCGTTCATCCGGATTTCGTATCACCAGTGTGCTCTTCTTCCTAGAAATTTTAAACTTTTATTAGTATGTATGTTTGTATGTATGTATGTATAACCTTTATTGGCATTCCGGCCTCAGTATAACCATTGCAAACTTACAACATTCAATAATTAATTAATAAAAACGTAGCACAATGAATACATCATCTATAAACTATATCTATAACAATACAATTATCATCCTAGGATCGCCCTTCTCATTTTCTTTTCTAAGCCTATTTTTGTGATGACACCCAGTCCTCCCCCCCTTCATCTAGCCATTTTCCTTCTTCCTTGGGACCCTAACCATTCCTTCTTTAGTCCTTCACAGTCCCTCACTAGGTGCTCCCAGGTATCCACCCCTGCCAAACAAAATACACATTTCGTGTATTCCTGCCCCATCCAGACCTGCCTGCCTTTTATTAGTATACTTCTAGAATTCTATAAGTGAATTGTTCAGTTTAATAATAAGGATATTATTGTACCTCATACATATTATAATTGAGAAAATAATAAACATAGAAGAAAAATAATTCTATAAATGTCAAAACGGAACAAAACAACGTACTTTTATATTGTCAATAATAAACATATTGGAGAAATAAATATTTTTTAGACTTATTTAAAAATATTAACAATTCTTCTTATTGCTTCGCAAAAATCGATATATCTGAGGTCCTATTAGTACTTTTCGGAGTTTCTCTTCATTTGCAAGAGAAGAGGAAATGTAGATTCTGTAAGGCCTTGCAAATTTCACTATCATTCTTGGGAAAACACCGAAAATTGCGTTACATTTTAAAACTTTTTTAGTTATGAAAAAAAAAAATTCGCGACTCTTCATATTCCTCCACACAAAAAATAATTTCTATTAGGCCCTGTAAGTAATTTTCAAAATATTTTTTCACTGGGTAATAGATGAAGAAAAGTAGATTCGGTCAAGCATGGCATATTTTCAAAACATCCTTGGGAAAACTACGGAAATTGCGTTCAAAATCTTTTACAACTATTTTCATTGCTTCTCAAAAATCAATTTTTTTCAGGTCTTATAAGTAAATTCTAAAATTTTTCTGAAAGGTGTAATAGAAGAAGAAATGTAAATTCGGTCGAGTATGGAAAATTTCACGAAAATCCAGGGGAAAACAAAGAAAATGGCGTTGAAAGTTAACACATTTTTAAAATAAAAATTGTTTGCAAGTTTATTGTTTCACAAAAAAACATTTTTCTCGGGCCCTATTAGTAATTTTCAAAGTTTCTCTTTACTGTATAATAGCAGAGGAAATGTAGATTCGGTCAAGCACGGCAAATTTAACTGAACTCTTTAGAAAAACCTCGAAAACAGCGTTAAATATTAACACCTTTATTATGTTGAAAAACTCTATTCGCAAGGTCTTTAAGTAAATATCAAAGTTTTTCTTCACTGTAAAATAGAGGAAGAAATGGAGAATCGGTAGAGTAGGCACATTTTTACGAAAATCATTGGGAAAACAGCGAACATTTCCGGGATTATGTATTGTTAAATTAGAATAAGATTTGATTTTGAATAAATCCGAGGACCAATGAATCAAGTATAAATGCATCATATTTCATTTTTCGAAAATACGTGAAATGAATATTTTGAAAAGGATTCGTCGATGATCTAAACACATTATAATGTGATGAAAAAAAAAATTATACATGTGAAAAACCATTATTTTTCATTTGTAGTAAAAAAATAGGAAGTATGATACTTGATCTACCTACCGATCAACAAAATCCTCGCTGCATTGCAACAAAACAAATGCATAAATGATGTGTGCTTACTTAGTGGTACATTCGGAGTGATATCTATGAATCACGAGATGTGCACCGCTGCTAAATGGTATTGTGATTGATTGTGAGTGGTGCGAATATACGCGCGATGAATAAAATAAGTCCACAGACACGACGTGTCGCCGACGATGACTGCCGCTGACTTTTCAGGTGCCAATTTATTTCGTTTGAGCGTTAATTAGTTCGTCTATTTATGCGTTTGTTTCCTCACGGCGCGCCGCCGCTTTCCGCCAGCGTCGCACTATTTTGACGCGTGCGATACGTATTTCAGTCCGGCTTGGCCAATGGACACCGCGGACAGGATGCGCTAAATCACTTTTTGCATTTGCACACCTACACACACTTACCCCCGATACGTGATGCGTATGTTGGGATTGCTGTGCAGCACCGTCTCGTTCTTCCGCCACTCGATGATCGGCGTGGGGAAGCCGCGCACTTTGCACACGAAGCGCACCTTCTTGCCGACGAATTCCGGCTTGTTGAGTTCCGGTCTTCTCAATTTAGGTTCTGTAAACATAAGATTATACAGGGAGGATTAGTTTTTTTTGTTTAATAAAAAACAGATAGAATGAGGAAGTGTTTGGAAACTAATTTCAAACGCGGTTTTCACGGTTTGAGAACTGAAAATTGCGGATTTGGGTTTTGTTTTTTTGAGATTTTAAAGTAATTTGATATTTCATCTAAAATTAATCACATTTCGAATATGTGCGTACTTCATAAAACTAATAAAAAGTGTATGCTATAACCTCAATAATAACATTTTTTAATAAAGTACAGAGCTCCCGTAAATTTAGCCATAGTGTTATTGTAACTAACTATAATGCTGCAGAACATCGACCCCGCTCCATTAGTAGACTTACCCGAAAACAGAAAAAATATGGAAATTCGCGTACCCTCCATAATAATCTTATTCATTTACAAGGAGTGTTGATGTATGAATCAACAGGGCATCATCAGATAACAAGAGTTATTGAACTCAAACATATTTGTCTTTGTATCTATATGTATATTTGTATTTGTAGTTCTGTTTGTGTTTGTGTATTTGTACTTATATTTGCATGTGTATCCTTCCCAAACTGTTTAGACGCATTGTGTTCACACATACGAGCTGATGGTTGGGCGCGTCCGCACATGATGGAAAATTGAAGTGAACTTGCACCCTAACTACGTCAATATCTCTTAGTATATAAAGTTGTAATTTAAAATCAATAAATCGCTAGTAACAGAACACTGATTAGATTCACTTCACAACAACGAAGAGCCTAAGAACTTCAGTTGGGAATGTTTCGCCTTTCAAGTGTCTCTACAACCTACTCCTTCGACTTGTGCTGCATCTGGTGATCATGCAAGTTGTCGTCATTCCGTGCAGAATTTACGCTTCTGCACCATCTTCAAGATACTCCTGGGAAATACCAGTCCAGGAGGTTGTGACTGATCGCCTCTTTACGGTGGCATACGCACACAAGGAGAGTGTCTTAATTGTTCGGCACAGAATTGCATGAAAATTTGTATACATGAATACATACATAGAAAAAATTTGTGTTAAGGGGAAATATACATGGAATTTCTCTAGGACATATTGAGTAAATCGATTGGACTAGATTAGAATAAGTGAGACGTAATTAGATCCGACGTTATTTAGAGCATTTCTTCTTTATATTGTTATTGTTATAACAATATTATTTATTTATTTATTTACTTATTGTTATAAACATTTTTTATTTATTTATTAACTTAAAAAGTTAAAATATGAAAATGACTATGATTACAGAACCTGAAAAGCTATTTGGAGGAAAAAAGGACCTGCACGAAAATCAACATTCGGAATTCAGCTACACAAGATTTATGTGTAGCATTTTTTGATTGTCCTGCGATGGACGCCGCGCGGATCGTGAGAAGAAAAAACGGTGATCAGGGAAAAAAAGCGGAGCCTCGAGGACCCACCAGCGACTGCTGTGGGCACCCGACTCCCCAGCAGCTCGAATATATTAGCGACGACGAAAATTAAAATACAATTCGATGTGTGCGGAGTGCGTCGCGAGCGGCCCAACTCGCGAATAAAACCGCGACTTTTATAATTCGCGCCGGCGAAAGAAAGCACATGGGCATGTGCAAAAGGAGCGCTAGCTGGCTGGCTCGCTCGCTCGCCCGAACCGACCGCCCTACACGACGAACGCGGTGCCGGTGGTTGCCGACGAAATCGCATATTTTGCGCCGACATCGCTACATATTTGGCGAACGAACTATTAACGGATTCCGATGCATTGTTTCAAATTTAATATTCAGCACGCGTGCACCACCTGAAATACATTCCGGGAATTCGGAGCGCATAAAACCTGGCGATACGCACACGGATGGGCATCTGGGCATGGGCATGGCGCTCACGCATCATCCGCCGACGATGGCGCGCCGTCGGCGAGGACGAGAAGGACGAGGACGAGGCGATCGCGCAAGCCGCGATCGACGCACCAGTGGAGAAGAGTCTTCGTGGACGAGGCGTTGGCGCGCGCGACCGCACCGGCCCCTTTCGCGTTTTACATGCTTCGCGGTCGTCGTTTTACGTGTTTGACTTTTTTGTCGGCGCGTTTTTCGCATTTTTCGCATTCCGGTGGTCGCGCATGGACGCGATGCACCACCAAAGCGAATACTTTAGCACTGTCTTATTAAGTATATTACAACTAATAGAAATTCCCATTAAAAAAACGAATAACTTGATTGATAACTAGGATATCATACTCGTAAAATTTACCGAATTTTTGCGTTCGAGATAAGAGAGAAAAATCAGCGCATCATAGCACTGAACAAATATGTAATATGAAATTCGCGAACTTACGAGTTACAATCATCACAATTTATCTAGTCGAGTTATTCTCAAAGTAGAGAACTGCAAAGAGGTTTCGATAAGACCACGAAAAACGAATCTTCATTTATTCATATTGTGACTATCTTTATTTGCATATCCGTCGTTTCACCCCCTATATCAACGCGTTGTTGGCAAATTTTCAAGGGATCTCTACGTGTAAAATTGGAAAAAGTTAGAGAACCGCTGATCTGATTTGAAGTGCCCATTTAACATTCTTGTCTTTTCGATAGCATGCTAACAAAACTGATCCCTACAACTGAAATTAATAGTGCATAAATCAATTATTTTTCAACTGAATTGGCAGTAGTCATGTGATGAACGATATTTTCTATTTTCAATTTTTAAATACCGATGTTTATTGATAACGGAATTAGTTAGTACCGCCTGATTGTTATAAATATTTGTGGCGGCAATCCATTGCCGCACAGACAAGAAGAATAAACATCATCAAATCGCAATTAATATCAACAAATCTCAAGCACCAACCTCATCAACAATCCGTAATCTGCACAATCAACAACCGCCAGACTAAATATCGAAAATGCTGACACCTCAACACCGATACGGCGCAGCGAGATCGCGACCACGTGTTCCGCTGTGACGAACTGCGTCAGCAGTTCCACCTGGTATATATAGTCCACAATTCGACACCATCAATTAGTCCAGTTCAGTTCAGTTCTGTTCTTCACCCAGTCTTCACACATTCAGTCATCAGCATCCGCCAGCAGCGAGCCCGACATCAGCTGCCGCCACCAGAGAGTCAGCCGTACCGAGAGTCTTCACCGTCTCCCTCACCAGCCGTCTCCACCGAGTACACCGACGCCAGCTGCCGCCTCCGCCTGGATCTCCTCGTTGTATCTCAATCTGATTCATTCGTATATATTTCATTTCATGTATTATAAAATAAAACAATAAAATCCCACATATTAAAATAGGACATGAGCTTCCTACGCAGTCATCGGCACCAAATAAAAAAAAACATCGAAATGATCGATATCTATAAAATATCAATATTTCACAATAAGAGCGATTTGGGCATACTGTCCGTTGACTTCCCTCTGCTACAACATAATCCAATAGTTAAAAAAAAACATAGTACTCTGTTTCTGTAAATTACCATCCCTATATATATGCATACGTTAGCGAGTCGAAAACAATGTTGACCGTGGATCCTCGACCCAGTGGTGGATTGCCGATTCACATTCGTATTTTTGAAAACGCTAAAAATAAGCAAAAAATAAACAAAGCTCGACCCGCATGCGCGCAACGCACGGCTGGTGTGGAAAGCGGGGAAAGCGCTTGCCCTAGACTTGCCTGCCGTGTTTTTTTTTTGGATACACTTGCACGATTCCAGCGTATCTCCCGAAAAAAGACGCAACGCACCGAAAATAAAAGACGTGAAAAACGAAGTCACCAGCTTCGTCGCATCGTCCAGTATTGATATACGAAGAGAGAATTCAACTCGACCACAAAGCGTCACACAACAAAACAAACCATGATTATTCGCGTTCGACATATTTAAAACAAATTTAACTCACGTTAAAACTTTTGAAAATGACTTCAAAATAATATCATTAAACACTTACAATTAGTCGAAATTGTTAATATTTGATATTTTTAGATCATACCGGAGACATTCTGGTAAAAGTTTATTGTAAAATGTGAAAATCGCGTGAGGTTTATCGACGGTTGTATATTACAGACGAAATAAGACTGACTCGTAAAGTTTTAATTTGCGAGTTTGCGAAATACGGTTACGAGCTGGTCGCAAATGCGATAGGTTCGAGTGTGTTTACATCGCTTCGGAGATTGGCGATTATGCAAAAATTATAACATCCCGACGTCGTCGGCACTACTCACACGTGTAGGAAGTTGGAGCCAGTCACACGTACAAATTTTCACTTGGGTTTCACACCTATTCGCCTCGTGTGGCAAATATAGACGGAATTCTGTTCTATTTTCAGTTTGATTAGGATTTCGGTGCAATATAGATATTTGTATATCTGAATTACACCCAAAAATGTGCTTAGATTTTGTTATTATATGATCCACGGTTATTCTTTTGATTTTATTTAATCTTTTAGTATTTCTGTGTTCCTCTATATATATTTTCGTTTTTAACTTGGATTGCGGAGGGTCACTTGGAGGTTCAAGATAACTTTGTTTTTCAAATGAGATTAAATTTTCCTCGTTTTACGAATACATCAAATATCATCTTCCTGGCGCTTAGAAAAAATCTAGGTGATACAGACTGGATAGCCTAGAGCAGTGCTGCCTAATCCGTCCATCGAGAACTACCGGTAGATCGTGGCGTGACTTTAGGTAGATCTTCAGTTTTCTTTCGATTTTATGTGTGTTAACAAACAAATTTTCTTTGCTTCCTATGTCCGCAGTGGCAAATAGTAGAATAAAATATCAACCGGAATGACACCAATTTCAAATTTCGCGAGTGGATGCGGGTGAAAGAGCTTACGTCACAAAATATCAATCATACAAAAAGATTGAGCAGGGCGCGAAACTATTACAAGGGAGGCACAGCGTATTTTTTGTCGTGTGTGTATGCCAATTGTAGATCCGTGGGGCCATGGAACATTGGCGGATATGCGATAGCCCTTGAGACATATCATCGGTCTTTAGGGGTATCCTCCGGCAATCGGGGTAGCAGGAGCATACCGCACAGTCTCCACCGATGCCATACTAGTGTTAAGGGGAATGATGCCTATAAATCTCCGTATAGCAGCAGCGACAAAGCGATGGAAGGAAGGCTCTGGATACCAGCAGAAAGAAGTCACGCTAAATACTTGGCAAGAGCACTGGAGGGATACTACCTTGGGTAAGTGGATCAGAAGAGTGGAGAAGAAGATCTCAAAATATAGATAAAACGGCGAGATGGACAGATAGACTTCTGGTTTACAGAATTGATGACAAGGCATGGTAACTTCGGAGACTATCTCTGCAGGGTTGGAAAGAGGGCCACGAGTGAGGATGCTTATAGCAGGGAGAAGAATTCAGTAGAGCACACATTCTTTCAGGCGATGGAAAAAGTATAAGTCCAGAGCTATGGCAAGAATGGGTGCACCAATCAGCGCGACGAACGTAATAGGCAAAATGATAGTCGACGAAGGAAACTGGACAGCCTTTACAGCCTATGCGAAAGCCTTTTACAAGACAAACAAAAGGAGGAAAGTAACACTCAACTGAGCACAGGCTACCTAGATAGTGCACCCAAACCCTTTGATATCCTACAACTGGTAGTTCCAGAGGGGGGAAGAAAAAAGGGGGATCCTTCTTAAATTATTTTCAAAAATTTGGTTTAGCGTGGAGTTCCAATAAATGTTCACCAAAGGTCACTGCAATAAAAGTGAAAAGATTGTCAACTGCTGACTTTGGTCTTCCTGATTTCGACGGTCTTATAATCTCAAAATCAAATACGCCAGTTTAAACAGTTAAACATGGATTAAATAATTTTTGCTTCAGTTTATACAAGTTGTAGATAAACTTCGAGCGAAAAGTTTGTTGGGAGGTATTGAAATGTGGTTGGATGAAATCTAGTCAATTAAGGTTATAAAGTTAGAGCAGGTCAGAGTTTGGCAAAGAAAGTAAGTGACCTGAAATAGGGCTGTGGCGGCAATCCCTTGCCACACAAACAATATAAATATCAACAAATCTCAAGCACAAACCACATCAACAATCCGTAATCTGCACAATCAACATCCGCCGAGACTAAATATCGAAAATGCTGACACCTCAACACCGACACGGCGCGTCAGCATTTTCACCTGGTATATATAGTCCACAATTCGTCACCATCAACCAGTTCAGTTCAGTTCTTCACCGAGTCTTCACACATTCAGTCACTCAACCAGCGCGACACCGAAGATCGCCATCGAAGTCCACCAACAGCGAGCCCAACGTCAGCTGCCGCCACCAGAGAGTCACCGGCACCAGCAGCCGCCACCGAGTCCACTACCGGCCGTCGTCACCAGCGAGACTCACATCAATCTGCCTGCCGCGTCGACCAGTACGAGCCGATCGTCCCCAGCTACCGCCTCCGTCTGAATCTCCTCGTTATCTTAATCTCATTCATCTTATATTTCATTTCATGTATTGTGGTACAATAAAATCTCACAGGGCTAACATTGATTACTAGATTATTTTGAAAATATTTCAGGTGAACGATAGAGCATAGCTAGTTAATATGTTGGTCCTAACATTGGTTAAGATAAAAATAAGTAATGCTACATTCATTGAAATATTATTGTTTTCAAGAATATTCCCTCAAAAGCTAGCTGTAGTACTTACATTTAGTAAGATGTGGTTCATAAATAAATTAAAATGTTTTAGTTAACAATAAACATTGATCTTGAATATCAACATATATCAAATCATTCTATTATATAAGTTTTAGACTACGTCATATTAAATTTTACATATGTTTTTTTGTTTGATTTTACCGAGCATCGACTGCTATGGTCATTAGCTCTATTCAATTATTTTTCAATGTAATTAGTCATATTAGAGGCTAACACTATTGATAAGAAGAAGAATGCACATTAATATGCATCCCCACCGAGAATCGAACCCTGGACCTGATGGATTACATTTAATTAAAATGAAAAAGCTTCCGTTATAATTTTAAAATCTATTTGTCTAAGAAGTAGTGAGAAGTAACAATAATTCTACATGCAAGACATGTTAATATTAGAGTTAAAAGGTATAAAACAATAATCGCGTTCCCCTTCTGTGCCACCATAGCACATACAGCGTAAAAATTAGGATAAGGACTGATATAAATAGGATCAAGGTTTATTCAGGTGTGTCTCATATGCTGTTGTTTCGTTCGCGTGCACGGTGTATATTTACAGCCTTTTCAAATGTCTTCAAGTCTCAAATAACACTTCCAACTCTAACTTATTAACAGCCAATGATAACATTAGATATACTTGTATATCTCTAGAATCCAACTAATAATTAAAGGAAAACACTCGGGTTTTTTTGTAGAATTTAATAGTGAATAATAAATTGCATGTATTTAACGTTCAGGTGCTGCGATAACATTTGCACAATCTACAGGATGATGTAAAATATGATTGTATCGAGTTGTGGAGTTGAGACGGTGCCAAAAAATATTAATAATAGCCGGTCGTAGTAAAAGTTGTAGCGGAGACGCACCCGAATCGGTGAATCATTTGGCGGCGCGCCATGGCGGCCAGACGACCGCTGCCACCGTCGCCGCCGCCGCCGCCGAAACGTATTCGCATTTTATACGCGCACAATAACCGGCTGAAACCGTACGCTGCGAAAACGCCCCCGCGCGTATCTCTTACCTGCCGCACAGGATATTGCGAAATGGTTATATCATCATAGTGTCTTTAATATCTCTTATGACTTAGAATTTATCAAATTTTAGAAAAATGTCTTTTTCTGCTCCAGTTGAAAAATATGCGGATTTCAGTGTCATTTTTGATTAGGAAATGTCATACCTATCCTACGCATTCGGCTCGTGCAGTAATTTGTTATACTCGTGAGAAATAACTAGCATTTAATGTTCGTTAAACAATGCAATATAAAAGTAACCTATACTATAAAATTCTTATTGCAGCTTTTTTAACTTTTTGCTGGGTCCCCCTGTTCAGAAATATCTCAAGCGGTGACTCCTCTCATGAATATAAAGGCCTGCCCGCAGACTAGTTCAGGGGTTGGGAACCCGTGACTCTTTAGATGTGACTGTGTGGCTGTTTAAATACCGATGAGAGGTTCCCGGTTTGGATAATTTTGAAACGACCGCGGCGCACAGTGGCCAAACGTTGGCCAAAATTATTCACAGGTACGCTCGCTACAAGCGCGCGCTCTTTTCGCAATTTTCGTGGAGTTCTTTTGTTCAAGATTTTTCACACTAAATATGAAGCTCTGAAGATGACACAAATATCAAATTTTTCTACTTTCTCACGGTATCAAATTTATTTCAATTCCATTACGATAAAACTCTTTTATACTGCTTTTAAAATGAGCTATTTTATGAAAATTTGAATCTGAACTTCAATAGGGGTTTTTCTCCCTTATCCGTCAATCGAACAATTTGCCACATATATCAATTTATTCTCCTTTTTATGTACTTTAACATGGTATTAATATTTTTCTAACCAGTTTTGTGCATCTATCGATTATACCTTGTTATATTTCATGCATTTACAAGAAAACACCCGACAAATGCATGAAATATGTTATATAATAAGGTATAATCGATAGTTGCACAAAATTGATTAGAAAAATATTAAAACCATGTTAAAGTACATAAAAAGGGGAATAATTTGATATATGTGACATATTGTTCGATTACCGAATTAGGGTGATAAACCCCTATTGAAGTTCAGATTCAAATTTTCATAAAACAGTTCATTTTAAAAACAGTATAAAAGAGTTTTATCTTAATGGTATTGAAATAAGTTTGATACCATGAGAAAGTAGAAGAATTGAGGAGCATTTTGATGTTTGTTTCATCTTCATACCTTCATATTCAGTATGAAAAATCTTAAGCAAAAGTACTCCTCGAAAATTGCAAAAAGTGCGCGCGCGGTCGCTCGCTACGAGCGCGAATGAATAGTAGCCAAAAACAGTCGTTTTTGGACACTGTACGGCGGTCGGATTTCCTTTGCAGTTATTTGGCTCTTTAAAATTGGAAACTTTTTAAAATAAATTTTGGGGTATGTTTGGAAGAAAGAGGGATGAAGAAAACGAAACAACTCCGCGCACTGGCCCAGGAACCTCAGCTCTCAACATATATAAAACTGCAAAGGCTATGTAAACAGAATGGATGGAGAAAGGTTACCGCTGGGAGGGATGAAGTTCAAAGCATTAAAAGAAAGAGAAGGCCCAGATTTTCCTGGGTCACCCCTTCTTTTCCTCGATGCACGAATATAGTCTTTATTCCATAAATTGACGAAGTGATGAGGAAGAAATGGATGGAGACCAGGAGCTGTTAGTGAGCAGTATTGATATGCGTTATTATTATTTAGTTCTTACGACCTCAAAAGCTTCCGACCACTGGACTAGTTCGTACCTCCATAGTGAGGTGCGTCTCCTACTTTGTAAAACGCTGTCTTATTGAATATACTTAATTAACTTAATACATTCCCCACCACTTGTAGGACATAATTCTGATTTGTTGATATTGTTATACTGTGCAAAGATCTGACCTTCATGTGAAAAAATATTGTCCTAGTATATCAGATAAACAATTTTTCAGCTGAATCATTTTAATTGCACTTTTACAAGCTCCACCTAGATGCAAAAATGAAACTGGAGTGATAGATCGATAGATGCACCTCTTGAACCAATGACACTATTAATCCTCGGGTAATTAGTCTTATTGCAGTTACGATGTTTGCCAAAAGATCAAAGACTACTCGGTCCTGCCGAAAAAAGCGGGCCAACGTTCCGTGTGCCATTATTTTGAGTCTTCATTTTCAGTTATTTTCGTAATTTCGCATTTTCGGGGCAATAGGACACTTTTTGCACATGTGGCGTTTTAATTTAACCTTTCCTCTACTTACTGCACCGATTAAACACACATCAGAAGCAACTTCAAATAAGCCTCACTCTTAGGAAATATCTTAAGTAATATCTTAAGTAGTTAATGCACTTGAAGTATTAATACACTTTCTAGTATATTAACACTTAATATTCGACGGTAAACTTATTACGATTGCTTTAGTATATGCGGACGTGTAAATATTTTAAATTAGAAATTATGCAGCAATCATTTTTAGAAGTGACTTTCCAAAGTCAGCTTTCCAAGATTTAGTTGACACATGTACAAATCATGGACATTTGAGCAAATCGGAGACATAGCGCCATAATTTCGATAAATTGGCATCGTTTTTGTCTTTTCCGCAAATATTTCTACTGTCATACTGTTGGCGCAAGCCAGAAGTCATATTTTCACACGAAAAACTGCAATAGTCATACTTGAATGTGATTCAATATGTATGTTTCAGGTTTAATTTCAAGTGTATTATTCATGGATTATTATTAACTTTTATTAGATTCCAATCTGACCATTTTGGTTAATTTATTTTTACATAATTACAATAGATTAATTTGAACTCCTTCCTAGTGGAGACCCGCACGGATCACTTTCCTTAAAAAGTCTCGGTCGGATCTTCTATCAGAAGGACTGGAAACAAACCCATCTCTTTGCTTCTTGGCCAATGAGGAGCATGCACTGATCTACTGATTATATAGGCATAAACTCCGGTTTATCTCTTACATTACTTTTACAGCCAAACTATATTAATTTCATTCTCCCCGAAAATAGTTGGGGATCCGATTTGAAGGACCATGAAAATAGTTGGCGATCCGATTTGAAGGACCATAAAAATAGTTGATGCCCTAATGGAGGACTTAATCCTTATGTTTAAGGATTATTGAAGCTATCTCAGCCTCTATAGGCATTGGTGCCACGTAAAGGGTTTGAAGACAGATTGATACACTGATTTGTTACAAATGCAACCGATGTGGACCTTGATTGTTGTAATTCTTATAATAGTAGACTGCTTAGTGCCTTAGAGAACAATTTATTGTAATCATTCATATTTCAATAATTAGAAATTAAGTTAAGAATAAATAGGTCTTAAATTTAGCATTTAGAAAGAGGAGATCCTTTTTAGTGTTTTCGTTTTCTCTAAGATTTAACAATATAAATATTTTGGCATGCTTACTTACATTAATATTTGAATTTGGCGCCCTGCGCGCCAAAATAGCGAACTGAGTGGCAACTGCGCAACGCTTCTGAGCGTCCCTTTTTGGCCTAGCTAAGTAGTGCGCGCCCTCAGCTCGATCTTGTTCTTGTTTGACCGTGGCGTGAATGGGTGGATTGGAAGTTTTGTAAGTGTGTTAAATAAGTATTTGTTAAATTTACCACCTTGTCGTGATGAGCCTGTCGGAGGATCAATGCACCCTCGCTATTAATTTAGAGCTCGTGGCTAGAAGCGCGAGTGCATATAAAAATCGTTTTTAAAAAACGCGATAAGCGCGAACACTTACATTATAGAAGTCTTCTTCACCTTGGGCGAGGTTAGCAACCTACCCGAAGGGAATTAATATGCTCATAGATACCCAGAAATAATTCTGGAAGAATGATAAGCCACAGGCTTACGCCCGGTCAGCGACAAGGCGGGTGAGCGAAGAAAAAGAAGAGAAGAGCTTGCTTAACTAACACTAAAGAATTTGTCTTTCAATTTGTAATTACCTTATGTAGTTAACATCGTTTTTAATACTTGTAATATACTTTAAATTCAGCAATAAAATTTCCCAATGCAATCCCCTATTAAAAGGTTGTCCTAGACGATTTTCTTTGGCCCTGATAACGCTGATAAGTAAGAGTCAAATCTTGACAGTATTTGCGCAATTTTTGAATGGGGAATTACATTGGCAATTGCTATTTTTGTTCAATTTTAAATATGTATTTCGAATGATTGCCCAAAAACGCATCTGACTTGACATATTTCAAAAATCTTCGCAAACTGAACTTGTGCTATTTCTTCTTTCTTACTCTTTCAATAAATTCTTATTTTTTCGATAAAATTAAAAATAAAAGGTTTTAAGACGTGTAATAGTACTTTTTTTAACCCAAAACTTGTTTAAAAAAAAGTAGAATATCTTCAATTCATTTAAACATGTGCTAATTTTTCCATTGAAGACCAGGGCAATTTGTTCATTTACTTTCCTTGTGCTGATGGCCGATTATTAATAATAGTAATATCACCGAGTCGGAGTCGAATAGCAACCGAAGATAGACTTTGTAGCTTCGAGCTCACTTTTATTTCCGCGCTCTGGCATGGTATGTACACTCCCATACACACGAGGCGTACATGTTTTCAGTGTAAGTATTTGTGTGCAGTTGAATGTTACACATAGTAAGTAAGAGTATCGCAAGCTGAGCAAAATGCCTTGGATAAGCAGAAGCACAAACAGAACCAGGCACCGCCACACACTCACAATCAGACAAGTTGGAAGGCATCGACCAAACCGCGAGTCCAATGCCACGGACACCACACACCAGCCCGCAAACGTAACGAGCGCCAAACTTGGCCCCATTCGGACGCGGACTAATGCGCGTTTCAATCTTTTGCTGGTTTTGCTCAATGAAAACAACGAACGAGAGAAAAAAAAAATACAAAGTTAAGTTTCAGCTGCGAAAAAAAGAGCACAACGTGTGTTGTGCGCGAAAACGTTCTGTTGCGATTTTTAATGACCGGATGCAGTTGGTATTAATATTTTCGCTTGCCAAATCTTATTTTTTGGGTGATTATTTTAATGGAATGAAGGAAATTAAGCTTAGATTAGATTAAACTCTTAATGTAATTTATGAGTATTTAATCGTATGGTAGGTTAATAAAATTGACTAATGTTAATTGATATTAGACGTATTTTAATAACTATGAGATTGCGATGGTTTTAAATTAATTTTGAAACGTTAATATTTTCAAAATTTCAGTAGAAATAAAATGAAAAACACTAATTCTGTTTTGATATTCCCAACACTCAGAACAACACTTCATTCATATTACAATATGCGGACGATACAGCACTAGTAACACACGCCCGGAAAATGGAAACTTGCATGAAGCAACTACAGGCCCTCACAGATACCATCAACGATTGGTTTAACAAATGGCACCTAAATATTAACCCAAATAAATGTCATTTGTTTACCATGACATAAGATAACACCGGCGACTTCCAACCTCAGTATAGACAACGTAATCATACATGCGGAAATAAAACAGTTAAATATCTGGGTATTGAATTTGACAACAAAATCACATTTACAAAACAGGCCACGCACATGAAAACTCAGGTCAAGATAAGAGCAATGCATTTTCGAACTCTAACCTATGGAAAAGAAGGTATTTCCACCACAACGGCCATTCGTATCTACAAATCCATCTGCAGACCTATCCTAGACTATCCACTGATATTGTTAGCTAATACTACCAACAGAAGAAAACACATAATTAAAGTAGCAGAAACAACAGCACTGCGAAGTATAACCAAACTCCGACATCCTAATAACCCCCTTCTTAGCCCTCTGAACGCCTTGTTATACACCAAAATCCAAATACTCCTCATCAACATGCGGCATATCGAACTCCAAAAAAAATTCAAAAATAAGCCAATTAATTTTACTATCATTGAACCGCTTTGTATTCCTTTCACTGAAAATTCTCCTGTCAAATTCAAAACTCCTGAAAAGTAATGTCTTTTTACGAACATACATAAATATGTAAACCTATTATATATACTATGTATTACGATGTACATTTGTTTCATGGCAGAAAAACTGTAATGGTCGATAACCGTTAAAAGATATCTATTTATCTATATCTAAAATGAAATGGATTATATTGTAATAAATACTATATCAATCCATTTGTTATTAAATAATAAACCTTCTTCAGTTAATTTTAGTTAAATTTGATTTGAATGTTCGTAAAATTTATTAATGTGGAAAATTTGTATGCCTAAATACTGTGAAATTCTTCGCAAAAAACAACTCCGTTTACTACGCCGCCCTTTTCATTGCCCTGATACCAGTGACCCACCCAAATTT
>JAODAC010047310.1:0-10441 GCA_027575185.1 Mimaenictus wilsoni
GAAATGAGATAAAAGTAATGTGTGAACATAGCATCACAAGTTGGAGCGCTTTGACTAACTCTGTCGGCTGATTTAAAAACTAACATCCCCAGTGAAGGGCGGAGCTTAGCTCGAGGTCGCAGCGAAGTTGATCAGCTGTTTGGGATAACCTTAACATGTTCATAAATGACATTGCATATACATT
The DNA here is from genome assembly GCA_027575185.1 of Mimaenictus wilsoni. Classification (NCBI taxonomy): domain Eukaryota; kingdom Metazoa; phylum Arthropoda; class Insecta; order Coleoptera; family Staphylinidae; genus Mimaenictus; species Mimaenictus wilsoni. Next base: position 185 of record JAODAC010047310.1, read on the forward strand.
AAAAGTTGGACAACCAGCGTATCACTGGCAAATTGCCATGATTAAAACAGCGCAAACTAGACAACTCTTTGAACGGTGATAAGTTATCTCCACAAAAATGATAAGAATTCTATTCAATTGAATTTGGTACATTACCAAACATACATACATGGTACATTTTAAATTTAATTATAGCAATTTAATTAAGTGTCGACCTTTTTGCCTTAATTTTATAAAAATGTTGCAATTATCTCATTAAATTAATGAATTATTTATATATAGGATGTATAATTGTTTAAAAACTTTTTGAACTTTCAAGTTCATTCAAATGCCTAATTTAACATTTCAACTTTCACTTTGATTACTTAACCTCAAATAGACTTGTTTCGTTTGCATATTTAAAAATTCTCCGTACATTTTTAGTCTTAATTTGTTGCTCTTAAAATGGAAGAATACAATTACAAGTTTTCTCAAAACTCTTCGATCCTCTCGCTCAACGGTGTCTCATGTCTCGTGTCAAAGCTTCGCAATTTGCACGAAACACGAAATCCCAACGAATTCAACAAATACTACCGATTCTTGCAGGAGCAATGTGTGAATCCAAAACATTCAGTTTCATCTAGTGCCATTACAGGATTAATAAATCTGACACAGGAACCTGATAAAGTTATGCCTCTGCACGTAGTTGTTAGAGACGTAATGAGCGTTATATCAACCACACAGTAGGTATTTTAAAATTCCTTTGTAACTTTTCATGATTTTTATCACATTTTAGCAATATGAATGCTGTAATTGATCTTATTTTCCACGCGTTGTTTACAAATCTAACGGTTGTCTATGATATTATGAAGAATCAGCATCCGCTCATCACAGTACTGAAGAAAAATCACAACTGTTGGCCACATATTTTATGTAAAATTGAACACCTGTTCAGGACTGAACCAAAGTATGATTCTCAAATTAAACTTCAAATGTTTTCTTGTTATGAAAGTTAATTTTTTAGAACTCATGTTTTAAAAAGACTACAACCGTTCATATTGTTTGTACTCTACGATTATGAACAGAAATTGGATCAAGTGATACAGGTTGAATTATTGAATATTTTCCACAAGAATCTAGATGATTATAGTAGGCAAAAAATTATTGTAAGTTATGGGAACTTTGGGTAATTCGAGTTAATTTCCTTGTGTTGCAGATTTTAACTTTGGACCATATACCAAGATCACTGAGGTATTGTCAGGTGATGCTTGCAGAAACCCCGAATATGTTGGTGTATTATATCATATCAATATATAAACTATTAGAAAATGACTTGGATGCAATTGGCGCTATTTGGATGGTGCATCAATTTGTTAAAGAAAATCCAGAGAGATATTACGCTTTGGAATTGGTGATGCTTGGAGAATGTTTGCCAATAGCAACTGTTAGTGATATTCCTATATTATGTGAATGTGGTGAGTACTTTTTTGTTACTTTTTAATTAAAGGATAAGCTTCACGAAAAACGAAGGCAAGGTATGCATGGGAAAGTATAAAGGGAAAATAGGGGAGTATATGGGGAGGAAATTGGGATATAGGAATGAAAGTGTGGGATGCTTGTGTGAAGCCGACTTTGCTGTATGGGGTGGAAGTATGGGAATGAATGGGAGATATTGGAATGGGGGCAGACCGACTTCATGAAGAACATCTTGGGATAGGAGAGATCCTCTCCGGAGATAAGAAGGCTTAGTATGAAAGTGGAAACGACTGCAAGAGTCGTGAAATTTCGGGAAGTGAGAGATTGGTGAAGATGTGTCGATGAACTGTGCAGGGGGTGCAATGGGTGGTCAGTGAGGAGGAGGCGAGGGTACGAATTGGTGGGCCTCCCCGAGTGGCGATCAGGCGGTTGTGGGATCAGGTGTGTTGTAAGGGAGAAAGGAAGAGGAATAGAAGAACAATTTAAGGCAAAACCGGATCGTACTCAGCTCCTGCAATCTATCATACCAGAGGATCCCGGTGGTGGAATAGGGGTCTTGGCGAAACCGAGAAAGCATTCCTGGCTAGAGTGCGATGTGGATCTACATCCGAGTATTTTATGGGGGATTGGGATTGGCACGTGGGAGCACCAGACGTGGGATTGTGCGGGCAAAAAAAGGAACGGCGTTAGGCGGGAGGAAGAGAAAGGGGAGGAGGGGTGGCTTGCATCGCAATGATGGTAGAGGGGAAAAAGCGTGGGAGAGGAGGAGGATACAGATGCTTGCTTTTTTGATTTTGGATATCTTGTTTTTTTTGTAAAATGTATATTAGTATGTGTAATGTGATTGTCAATAAAGGTTGCATATTAATAATTTAATTTTCAGTAAACATCATGCTTGCTGCTCATAAATATCCATCAATTGTGACGAGCATGGTAAAAAGTAGTTTACTTTGCTGGAAAATACACTATGCAACAACCTCTATGCAAGATGCGCTGATAAGTACACAAATCCAGGATCTCCTCACATGCCCCTTCGAATTCGGTGAGTTTGAGTCGTCGGACTTTGAATATCTGGAGGAAAAGCCTTATGTCTTCTCCTTTGTCCTCGCCAATGGTATTACAACTACGTTGATCGACAACCTACTGAAAACTAGTCTACATATACTAGACTTGCTTTTTCCGCTTCTCTTGGGCTACCTCTGTGACGATAATTCGACTACCGACAGTCTCAAGGTGCTTAAAGTGCTTCTGAGAGCATGCGAGGCACAACCACGCTACACTTCTCGCCTTCTACCCGTCTTATTACAGCGAGTCGGGGTCTCCATCGATCCGCGCTTACATCTGGAACTCTTGCGTGCTTTGCCAAAGATGGGTGTATTAAAGGAAAACCTAAGTATCATCGTGATGACAATCAAGTCGATCAGCGCGGTCTCTGCGCGTATGCACGGTTTCACTATATCTTTAATGTTCGACTTGGTGCTAGTGGACAAGGTGTGCTTCTCCTATCTCGAGGAACTACTAACAAAAGACACTGACGCTTCTGATTCCGAGCTGCTTGTGACAAAGGCATACGTCCTGCGTGAGATGTGTAAAGGGATATTCGCACATGGCCTGGAGATCTATCGTAGAGAGCTGACGAGTATTGTCTGCAAATCGCTGGTGCGACATTCTGAGAACAACACCGTGATCATACTGTTATTTGAAGCGTTGAAATACCTTTGTCGTGGGTTTGATGCATACGCTACCATGGCTAATATCACATCGAGGTTTGAAAGCACCAATAATGAATATGTAATCGTAGGAATGTGTGGAATTATGGGTGAGGTTGCTCATATGCCGGATTGCAGCGAGCAACGCTGTGAAGAAATCGTTCGGAAACTCTTTCACTATGGCGAACTATACCCAGTGAAATGTGTTCTTGAAGCTGTTTATAATGCAGTGTCAAATTTCACTTTGGAACAAATTGCGATGGGTTTTCCCGGGAAGTATAAAAACGCAGCTAGTGACAATTCCGTAGTCGGTTGTTTGTGTGGTACGTGTTGGGTGAATCTCCTACACCATGGACCACGTGTTGGATTACAAAGCGCAGCCGATATGCTCATTTACTTCATTCACAAGACCTTCAGTATCGTGAAACCTCTATCAACGGATCCACATGAACCTGTCTATATGGTGGTAACGCGCGACAATATTGTAGGCGCCGTCGCTAGATTCGTGAAGAAGAACTCAAGCAAGTTGCACACTGTCGATCGTGATGTATATCTTGAATGTTTGCGAATTCTCGCAACGCGATACATTCGCCCTATGCCACCAATGGATTGGAACTTTTTGCATGAACTCAAAAGCAATAAAGATATGTTGAGTCACATCATCACTATATCCGCACAGCAATCAGGCGTGTCTGAAAGCGCACGTGCTTTCTGTGAGAAGCTCCTAACTGCCATAACGGATCGTAATATGTTCGCATCGGATGTAATCGACGTTTATAACAACTTGGACTCTCTTTGTAACACAATTCAACCTGTGATCATGAAGCCGTTCTTCCGTAAAACTCTCAAGCTCGGTTTCATCATGATGGAGACGTCGCACAAGGACATCGACTTTATTCTCTCTCGCATTGTAGCAATGCTGAAGAATCCTGCCGTGTCGGGATCGAATAAGGACGCCGTGGCATTGGTACTGCTAGACTTTTTCAATTTCTCCGAATTGGATTCGGCTGTGTTGGAGAAAGTACTTCCGATTGTTGGATGGGTGCCGCGTTCCCACGTTAACGACTACTCACCAGTCCACTTTGAATCAGTTACGGACGAGATTATGTGGCGATGTGTCTCCGTTCATTGTGCGATGGCCGTCGCCGAAGATAAGAAGCCTTTCAATATGCTAGATGCTGTGATTGACTGCCGATTGCTGAAGACTTGCGTACAACCAGCATTGTAAGTTTTTCAAAATTTACCACTCCTCATTGCTGAATGTTCATAATGGTGCTTTCTGATATAATTTCAGAAGATAACTTGATAACATTCCATTTTTGTTTTTCAGCAACTTTGACAAAATGTTTAAACGTTTTTCGCCTGTATTTATAACGCATTGCAATCATCCAACATTGGCCACGTGGCTAAATGAGCTTGCGAATAAAATGAGTGTAGAGTTGGCCGAACGCAAAGATATGGGCAATGTGATTTTTGCAAGTACGGTATTCATCATCGCTACGACGACCAGCGCCGGATATAATAGTTTTACAACAGGAGCCAATACTCTGGAGGAATATAGCATGGCTTTTCCATATGCACTTGCCAATCTTCTTAGCACCAAATCATTCTTAGCTCATATTGGACAAGTACGTATAAAATATAATTTTAATACACAATTTACTTGTTATTTTATGGTATTAATATGAGGTTGAATTTCAAACATGTTAGGATCAACAAGTTTTATGTAGGCATGTGAAATATTTAGTTTCAACAAATATCGATATGCTAACGAACCAATCTACTTATAAGTGCCTGATTTTCCCATGCACCACATCTCAAATATTGAAAATAAGCGTTAACATACACTGAATGTATTACCTCAGACATCGGATTCGATTAATATCTAGTTTGCCAGCCTATGACAGTCCCTATTATGACTCCGGAAGTCAAGTAAAGGGAAAATATCATTTACCAGATCAAAAAATCATGTATTGGTAATAATGTGAATTCTCATTACTGTTATAGCTCATAAAGCAGGGTTGTGATATATAGTTGCGTTTTTCACGCAACTTATGTTTTCGATATTGTGCACACGATTGAAAAAAAATACCGGACCGATTTGGCTGAATACTACGAAACGACGTAAACTCTATAGACAATATTCTTGAATAATTTTGCAATTGATTCTGTTTCTAAAAATAGATTTTTTGACCAGACAAATGAGATCGATATGGGTATATTAATCAATTATAGGCAACAATATTGTACGAATGAATTTATTGATTTGTTTGCCTACCTAGGTAATGAAAAATAAAACGCATGCTTAATTTTCATACAAATTTGCAGATCTTAGAGAGCATATACGATTTCACCACGAATCCAAATTATCGTCGTAACACGCTCAGCGAACAAATTAGTCGTCGCATGAATCAAGCCCTGTTGCAAATGCGCTCACACAAGTCCTTCAACGAGAAGCTCAATTGGATGAAGTATATCGAGGTAAATCGCTAGGCGGTGGCATCCTGCTCTTAATCTGTTTGGATGGTGTTTTACAAGTTGTGTGGTCGAAATAAACGCGTTATCAGTTTTTTTAATATGTAGCAATAGAAACTAAAAAGACAACAAAAAGATAAAACTATCCTTCCCTTCCTCTCCTGCTTTTAAAGTCTTCTACACCGACGTCTCATTATCTGCAAGTGGCAAGATCAAGTTGGTGGCGCGCTCATTCCGTTCCGTGACACAGAGTATTTCGTCGTTGTTGACTATCAGCAGGCCTGGCAGTGGTTTGAGGCGCGACGGGTCGAGCAGATTGCGATTCTTCTCCGGATTCAAGCGCTGTTTTTGTGGCGTCCTGTTCGGCGACGTCTTGCGACTATTGTTCGTTGACTTGAGTAGTTTTGCACTAAATCGGATGGGACACGAATGAAATCAGCATAATTTAAAAACCAAAGTAAATGTTGAATAAGCAACGAAACATACGCATCCATTAATTTCATATGAAGCCGGTGATATGCTTTGTATTCCTCCTCACCGAAGTAGCTCGGATCATGGCGAGCATGTTCGTAGAAATCACAGTATTGATGAATAAGTCTTTGGCCACTCCCATTCAATGTGGCTGCTAGTGTTGTCAACAAATAAGCTCGCAGATTCTCATTCGGATGTCTGGAAAGGCAGGGATCTTGTTGTTTTATTTCTTTCTCTGTTAAAAAATACAATACAACACATTTGTATATCGGTATATCGAAAATAAGCGTGTCATATGGCGGAACTTATTACTAATATCGATACTAAACGATTTTATGATGGTGCTTAAAACTAAGATAGGTAGGAAACAAGGTTTTATAGAGTTCCATATGCTCGATTTTGAATAAAGCAGACGAGGGAAACTTTCTGCTGCATTCCAAATGGAAAATAAACTTTTTATATGGATTATTAAATCTGCCATCTTTGAGGATTACGATTAAATCAAAATAACATAAAAGGTCAAGTTTTTTCTCTTCGATCGTAGTTTATCGGACAATGAATCTGAAGGCATTCTAAGGCTGCAAGAAGTCTTTTCCGGTAATTTGGAAATCAAACCAGAAAGCTTGGTCGACAAGAAATTTTTGCCCTCTTAAAGATGTATGCATTTTTGAACGCAAATAAATTTTAATCCTTTTTTTATTCATATTATTGTTTTATTATTTGAACTGCTTTTGTGAAAGTTTTTAGTGAAAATTAAAGTAATCATTGCTTTAGGTTTTATGTGACTCTACGATAGATAAGTTTATGGAACACATATTATGCATGTGTCATTAGTGTGAAAATAACGAAACATAATTTATATCTAAAATATCGATATATTGATAATATTTCTCCGTGGTAACCTATAATATGTGGGATCTTTTTTCCGGGCCCTATTTTAGCCAGGGGACGACAACCTTTTTAGCCTGTGGGTCAAAATCAACCACAATATATTATTATTCATATATGGCCTGCTGCTTTTTTGCAATAAATATTAATAAATAATAGAAAATACGGGTCACTGATATGTCATCGTAGGGGTCTCCCGTGTTGCACCTAAACTAATGTCAGTCTCTTGAATTTCACAAAAGAGTCCCTCGAGCATTAGTAAGCCACACAGTAAGAAGCCTTAGTAATTCCAAGTACTGTACGGCGGTAAAATTCTAAATAAAATAGCATTGAATGAGGCTATCTTTACCTATAATCTCAATGTGAAATTGATGTTATGTTAAGATATATATTTCAAGCTATAAAAATTATAGTCCTTTGATCCATTAAGCCCTATCTAAGTTTTGTTTATTTAAAGTGACAATAACTAAAAATCAAATTTGGCCATTGTAAAATTGTGGTACTTATTTAAACTAATAATGAAGAATTATATTTACCTAAAAATTTCACCATATCAACAGCTTTAAACCTATAGTAATGAACGGGGATTTGTTGACCTGGTGCAACAATAAAGCGCGGATCCTCGTCGATCAACTGCGGCTCGGTGAGGATGCGAGGTATCAGCTCGATGCGGCGCTCGATCTCGCGCTTGAGCAGCTTCTTGGCGTTGTGGCCGATAGGAATATGTGGGCCGCGACGGTTGCGCAGGGCAAACCGCATAATCTGCCGTTTGGCGAACATGAACAGCAGGACGAAGGTCAGTGCGCCCATGCCAATGATAATCACCACCGTGACGCCGGAGAGCTCTTCGGTCATGCTTGCAGAGGACGCAATGCGCTGCACGCGCACCATTTGTATGTGGAAACTACTTCCCGACCTCTAGCACGCCAGTGTGCACCTGCAGGACCTGCTCTCAGTCGATGTCGTCGATGCGCCTGCAGTGCGATGTGGGGCGAGCCATTGCCGGCGCTCGCTCGTTGATTGGGTGCGTGGATAATGAGTGCCGTTGCACAAACAAGCTCGATAAATTGCCGTTGCGTTGCCTACATAGTACTGATAAGAACTGAACAATGTTGTGAATTTTTAATAATAGTGCGATTGGTGCGATTTGTTATTAACCTCAAAACTTCATAGGAATCAAACAGATCCAAATCACAATGTGGCAGAATTGCGCATGCGCAGCGATAGTCATTTGTTTACTTGAACTTAAAATAATGATATAATAAACTTCGGTTAGAGTGACTGGGTCCGACCGGTACCACATAGCGGCAAAATGCGGAACTAAAACGTGAAATTCACACTTTGTTCCAAAATATTTTCTAATCTGTATGTTACAGAATGCCCATCCTTGTACGGATCGATTCCTCATTAAATATAATTTGTTATGATATGATATTTATCGTGTAAAAACGTCTTTTCCGAGAAACGTCGAGTTTTAGGTTATTTTCATATTTCCCGTATTGCTAGGATTATAAAGCATGCACCAATCGATTTAGCGTGAAAATCTTCAAAGTCATGGAATAGTTTTTTATGCAATTACTTAGAACCGATATTATAACTCATGAAAGTTGAGTCTAATATCGTCGATAATTTCACTGACAAACTATATTTAATGAGAAATTGATCCGTGCAAGAATAGGCATTCAGGTTTGAATTTAAGCATGGGATAAACAGAAAGCGAATCGGCGCGCCGTGGCGCTCTGTGGTTTGATGGGTTTGATCGCTTACGTCGATCGCGCGCACGATTTGCTCATTTTGAGGCATAGTTTAAAATATATTTTAAGTATATTTAATATTAAGCTATCAACATTAGTGATAGTGATAGTGGCAAAATATTCATATACTTTTCTACTTCAATCTGATATGAATTTTATCCCGATCCGTTCATGATAAGTCATTTATGTAGTTTTAAGAGACATAATTTGTGGAAAACCTCGTTTTCAACTTCAATGTTGGTTTTCCATCCTTATCCGTTCTCGATGATAGTTGCCAAATGTATTTTGATACATATGACAACTGAGCATCTATGGACAGATATTTCTGAAAGGAAGATCCTGAGGAAAATTCTGAGACCGATACCGCAGACGTCTACAGGTGTCTATAGAAGAAGGTACAATATGTGAAATATGTGGCATCCTACAAGAACAACTTGTGTCTAATTATATCAAAATGCAACCCCTACGATGGGTAGGACATGTAGTCAGGCTGACGTGGGAAAACCAAATTATTCCGAAAATTGATTCCAGGAATTATTTACGATACTAATGAAATCGCCTGAACGGACAGGTCCACGGACCTGCCTGTTACCCTGATGCCTTCAAGCAGAAAACAGGCACGAGAATTGGAATTTATAGCCTAAACTATGAAAATAAGTGCCATACGGCTCTGGGATTTGGAACCTCTATATGCACGGGAATGCTTACGAAGGTGTTTCTATGGGGCTCGCGTAGTGAACTGTTTGAATAGTCAAGCACAACTGGGAATGCCGAATAGACCTTATATGGGTTCCAGGGCATAAGGAGTTTCCTGAACAATTATATTGATACTTAAAACCCGAAAGCGAAACCACGGTTTTAAATTTTCAAAAATAGGATAGCCTGGTTATTCGTTTTTATAATTTGTTTATTTATTTCATTTATTTATTTTAAATTAAAATTATTCCAGGGCATATTGCTCAATGGAATTCCAGAATTTTACATTATTTGCTTCTGGAGCACTAAGCACAGAGTTTGTAGTATTAATATCGAAACATTGCATTTTATCAGCTTCTACATTGGGCCATTTTGGTTGTAAAAGAGGGTCAGATTCAACCCCGTTGGGATCACCATATTTCGCAAAGTTACTCCACCACTTGGTCATACGCTCAATAGCCTGATGTTCAATGCTTCCTGGTTCTCGTTCTGGTGACTTTTTCGAATCTTTAAAAAGATAAAAGAGGTCCTCAGCATGAGTCACTCCTTCATCATCCATGTTAGCAGTTTTAGCCAATTGATTCAAATCGCATTTTAAGGATAATCTATACCAGAATATTTTTTCATTGGAATGTTTGACGGTCTGTTCAATAGTTTTGTATGTACTATGCAGGAACATTGTATCTGAAAAGATCTGTAGAACAGAAACAGATTATATTGTCGCAAATGTGAAATGCTGATTAAGAAATTCAAATTAAATAACAGGAAAACCACTTCTGGAAAGTTTAGTCCAAAGGCATGTTTTGTGTAGATTAGATGTAAATTTAGGA
>JAODAC010047332.1:0-10438 GCA_027575185.1 Mimaenictus wilsoni
ATTGTCGTTGCTCAGTGCAAGAACTTGTGCTCGCGGACCTGCACATCATCTGCAGCGTACGCACAACGAGCATACAAATAAAGAAAAATATTTCATATCGGCTCCTGTCAACACAGGCAACACGAAACTAGATTAATCATGGTATTATTTATAATCAACAACCTTTTTCTCCCACATAGTGGTGTACGGGATTATTAACTTTCACCCGGTCCGATCCGGTCTCGCTATTGATGGTACTGCTCTAAACTCTTGTGCATATCGGTTTTTTTCCGGAGACCGTTGCAAGCGAATCGCCCAATCTTCGTTTGCGTTCTTGCCGAGAAGCCAGGAGTTCCCGGACGGCGCCACAGCCGCTTGTTGAGTGGGGAGACCAAATGGTCACCCATCCAACGTCCGACGTTGTTTAACTGCAGTGATCTAACGAGTACCCAGCCGCACAACGCGGCAAACCGCCGCTGAAAAAGCAGAAAGGTCCCAGTACCTGGGGGAGGTTGAACCCGGGTTGTTGCGGATGCCAGCCTACGACTCAATCACCCGGGCTACCACCCGGTACGAACTGTTGGTGTTTTCTGGCTTATTAGAAATTTCTATCTTCAAACCCTTCGTCCATGATATTTAACCATATTTGAAAGCTTAGATGTCCTACAAAAACTTATTTCTTTTTTCATCTTTCTAGCAGCTTTAGTTGAGATTACGCTTTATTTCTCCTGTGGGTAAAATAGTCTATTCTTTTAACTTTTCTTCTCTAGATGCCTGTATTAGTTTTCTTTTACTTTTCTTCTCTAGATGTCGGTATTAGTTGGCAAACCAACTGCGTTGCTCCGCATTTCTGAAGAATTTAAGTGGGTTGGTATTTTCTGTGTTAATGTTTTTCATACAAAATGTGCACTTTAATAAAATACAAATTCGGAATCGTCTCAAAATTAGTAACAAATCTATGAAAAACAGGTGTGCCCAGTCAAGTAGTCATGGGTACCCGATAATTCCGGTTTACTCGGTTTTCCGCATTGTCAGTTTCGGGTTAAACTGGGCTTTTACTTTCAAAGGTTTAACTCGGATTTTCATAAAAGTTTCAGTTTCTATACCAGAATAAGCTGATTTTGCTAAAAGTTCTGTTTATTGAATCGGAATCGAGGCCCACTATTAGTGCGCCCCACCATTACTTGGTTATGAATGTTCTAAACCGAAATCGACGCGTGTGAGCGAGAGCTTATTGATATTTGACACTAAAACAACAGCGATTAATTGCTACCCGCGATTGCGGTCTATAGGCACGCATCAGCTCAGGCTTTAACATGTTTGTTTATAGTACTAGCGAACGAAGCGTCCATTCTTTTCTCAAATTCATTTTTCTTCCTTTCATTTTCTTTCTTTCTTTTTTTCTCTATTTCTTTTTTTCTCAAATTCTTTTCATAATATACAATCATTATGAAAAGAATTTGATATCATGCATATTTGGAGAAATGAGAATAGCCATTCTCTTTGAGAATACTGGTAATTGAATTTAAAAATTCTTGTTTCTATTTTTTGTTTTCATTTACATACATTCTTTTAATAACTGATGAAAATAAAATAACTTTCATGCGTCTGGTCTTTTATATTACACTAGGGAGCGCTGTAAACGAGTTTTTGTTCGGATTTGAAACCTGGGCTTTCACAGACAAAACCGTAACAGAATAAACCCGCAGATTGACAAAACCCGAAAACCTGAAAACTCGGCTTTAACAAGCCCACAGCCAAGTGGTGCAGTGGTATGGTCGTTGACCACTGTTCACGAAGTCCCGCGTTCGATTCTTGGTGGGGATGCCCAGTGAAATGAATTCTTCTTCTTATCAGCAGTATTAGCCGCTGCTATGACTAATTACATTGAAAAAGAATTGAATAGAGCTAATGATCATAGCAGTCGATGCTCGCTAAAATGAAAAAAAAAGTAGGTGCCGTCACCCCCGCTAATTGTGGATTTTAGTATTAGCGTAATTTGAAATAGTTTGGTATTTTAGATTCGATACATACTGGACATGATATATTTTTAAAAATATTATTTTATAAGAATGTAACTGGGACAGTTGATTTCAGCCAATTATTGCAATATGGCGGAGTTTTGATCATTTAATCAGCTCCACAGGCTGCGAAGAAAATCGCAATAATCGCGGATATGTATTTTTTACTCACATAATTTTTGGCAATCTTTTGATGTCACTTACACGTGCCCAGATGGCTTGGTCACATACGGAGGAAAAATGACACCGAAAGTGTCAAACAAATAATGGAATGGCGACCCACCAGTAGGCGAAGAAGAGGAAGACCCAAGTCTGCATGGTTAAGCGAGTTGGAAAAAGACGTTGAAGCGATGGGAATAACTAATTGGAAAAGAAAAGTAAAAAACAAACATGAATGGAAAGCTCTAACACGATAACTTAAGTAAGAAACGAAGAACATTTTGTAATTTTGTTTTTTTTTTGTAATTAATTTAAGAACGGTGATAACAACTCATCTTAACTAATTGTAAGAATGAAGAAATCATATTCTTTTATTTTCAACATGTTTAGAAGAAAATTTTCTTATGTTATTTTAATTATGCCTAAACTATTTCGAATTCGCTGGGATTTGCCCATATTTGAAGGCACAACCAAAGTATTCAACTTTTTAATTTAAATTTTATTATCGCATAAAACACACGCGTAGTCTTCGGAGAGGACACATTCGGGTATTCGTCTCCAGGCGCTACAAGAAAAACGCATAAATATTTAATGGCCGAATGAATCTCGCAAATAAAAGTTTTGGCGCAGTCGTTATGTGCGCGCCGCATCGCACCGGGGCGAAATTCGCGAAACAAGCGGGTGAATTATTAAAAATTAAAATTACAAATTACGAACGCGTCCTAATCGTCGCGCGCGAGCGTCCTGCGCACACATAAAACGCGTATAAAACCGCAAGGACTCAATTCCAAGGAAATGCCGCCCCGATGGAGAGACCGCTCGCGCGCGATATTTACGAGTGATGATGCGCGTCTGGTTAATGGCATCAATAAAACTGCCGTCCAGATAAATCACTTTTTATAGGTGTGTGTGCCCGCGATCTTTTCACGTCTTGTTGGTCAATCCGAAAACTTTTCATTCCGTATACAAGACGCAAACATCCACAACTATTTCGACCACCGCATCGCTATCGATACACACGTTATTTTAAAGGATTTCCTAGCAACAAAAATTGTCAACAACATTAAACATTTATTTCTTTATCTTGTTCACTGCGTCCGCTAGGCGTAGGTGGGTGGTATTTTTGCGTGGTTGGAGTTTTGACGTTGAATTATAAAATTGATTGTTGCGGTATTATTTACGAGTGTCTGCAACCCAACATTCAATCAGTAAAAACCCAAGTAAACTGAAAACATTAAAACTGCCACGTAATACTCGAAGCGTGGATGGACGAAGAGTTATGCAGGAAGAGAGGTTGGTTTGATATGGTTTTAGTGCTCGTATTCCGGCCGTAAACGTCGTTACGATTTGATGCAACGGCGTCTGTAATTTTTGTAAGTCGGCAATCAAAATGTACTCTCATCATAAACTTTGCTTTGTACAAACTTAGTCTCTTTACGCGCACGTCGACTATGGAATTAAATGGAGATCGGTAAACCTATCGCGTCAGAAACCGCGTGCGGTGATTCGATTTTAGAAATTCCAAAAATTGCAAAGAAAATTTTTTTTGATGTATCTTGCGAACAGTTCAACATTTTTTCAACATAAAGTTATACTCTTTGCCGCCCCCGCCCCGCCCCCATGAGTAGAAACTACCAAATTATCACTACGGGGAAGTTGTCAATTCGTTCTTTATCAGATCATGTTTTGCCGAAATTGCTTGTTGAACATCCAGAGCGCGCGTTTGGTTATTGGAGTTGTTTTACATTGGTTTCAGTGGAAGCGGACACACCTAAAGCGATTCAGCGATCAGAAGGCCAAAAGTACGTTCGTATTCTGGCCGTAAACGTCGTTACGATTTGATGAAAACGGCGTCTATAATTTTTGTAAGTCGGCAACCAAAATGTACTCTCATCATAAACTTTGCTTTGTGCAAACTTAGTCTCTTTGCGCGCACGTCGACGATGGAATTAAATGGAGATCGGTAAACCTATCGCGTCAGAAACCGCGTGCGGTGATTCGATTTTAGAAATTACAAAAATTACAAAGACATTCTTTTTGCATTGATGTATCTTGCGAACAGTTTAACATTTTTTCAACATAAAGTTATACTCTTTGTTGCCCCCGCCCCGCCCCCTTGAGTAGAAACTACCAAATTATCGCTACGGGGAAGTTGTCAATTCGTACTATATCAGATCATGTTTTGCCGAAATTGCTTGTTGAACATCCAGAGAGCGCGTTTGGTTATTGGAGTTGTTTTACATTGGTTTCAGTGGATGCGGGCACACCTAACGCGATTCAGCGATCAGAAGGCCAAAAGCATGTAACTCGACTCTCACTGGGTCTTGAAATAATTGAACACACTCGAGTATTTCACAGCCCGGTGTCGCGTTGATTATGTGCTTACACATCTTATATTCTTTTTATTAATTTATTTTAAAATATGTTTTACCTGAAAAATAATTTTATCGTTTTGAATGTATTTTTAAATTCCTTAAAACTGAATTTCCGAGTCAATTGATACAAAATTCGATAAAGACCTCTCCATCAACAGACAACTCAAGCGTCAACTCCAGAAGTCAACAAAAATCTCATTTTATCACGTTCGTTTCTTTACAAATTCAATATCTAAATGTAAAATAAAATCGCGTAATTTCAACGCGTTCCTCTACCGTTTCATACAGCCGTGTTCGATGGTGCCACCCACACATAAAATCTACTTCAATTGGCCATGAAATAGTCCTAAAATTAAGTGTAAAGTTTACAACGGTTTCCACTTCTTAAAGTGCACTTTGCTACCGTTTAATATTTCATGCGGTAGATGGCGACATACGTTGACCGTTTATGTCACTTGTCTGTCACGTGTCTGGGTTTTTATGCAGCCAACAGTACAGGAATGGTACTACTTCCTGGTGTATTCATTAGGATAAATCGTTCGGCGTGCATTCGGTGAAATGTAATGGCAATCGTCATCATTCGCGGAATGAGCTGGGTGCGAGAGTATGGCCACGATGTGCGGTCTTCCTGACTTCTTCCTTCTGCAGTCTGCTGCCGCCGTCGAGCTAACGGTTATTAACGTCTCAATACCGACGACGGCGTGGACGGCGACCACGATGATAGCTAACGGCCGTAAGAGTGCTGCGCGCCGGCGATGATATTATCGCCGTTTGATAAATGTCGCTCGTTAATTACGTCTTCGGGCGCGCGGAGCGTACCTCTTTCTCTCCGCGTGCGAAGATAGGCGACAGACGGAGGAAAAGACAATTGGAAAGTGCATTGACATTTGAAATTTCTTGGTATTTAAATATTTTTTAAATTTTATATTTTTAAGGGAGAACAAGTTCTCTAGAACTATAATCATTGAGAATATATGTATATATAATTTGGCAATTTAGTGTGAAGTTGAATTTTCATATTTGAGAGCAAGCGTTTATGTTTCCTAACTTATTCACACCACTGCTATCATACAGTCTTGTTCGAACAGCTTCAGACTAGTGAGCATTGATATATGAAAGAAGTCCATGTATGCATTTAGAAGAATTAATTAATTTCCAATGAAATTAATTAATTGATTAAGAAATTGAAATTATACGCGGAAAGATAAAATTTTAAGCCTCCGACGGGGTTCGAACCTGCGACCTTTGGATTACTAGTCCAATGCGTTATCAATTGCGCGATGGAGACCCTCTAGTCACTTCCGGAAAACTCGATTTTTTGAACGTCAGATTGCACAATGATTAAACCTTCTTTGGTCCCCATCAAGTATAAAAGAAGGTCGTAAGGTCGGTCAACATGCAAGCGCGCTGACGACTGCGCCACGATACGGTTAATATATACCAAACTTTCAATTTTTTCTTTTGGGTAAACGGCTCAAAACGTCGAAAAATTCTGTTAACACAAATTATTTCTATATAAGTACTACACATACAAAAATTTTCATTAAATTCCCTGCCGGACAATTGAGACACTCTCCTTTAAGTTTTATTAACGCCTGGTTGTTCATATACAGCATCTTCAGAAATTTGGGTTGGGTTATGAAATAGAAATGTTTCTAAAAAGTTGAATATATTTATCTTGAGTTTGTTTAAATATAAAAATTATAAGTTAACAAATTTTAGAAAAAGTTCAATTGGTTTCATTCAAGAATGACTTCTACTGACTGAAATGTCGTTTTTCTTGCTGTTCTTTAATATGCACAATTTCCTCTCATTTCGTGTAGATTTTTGCCCATTTGTTGGGTGTTTAATTACGCAAAAAAAACAGCGAGCAGCACCCGACGCCGCGTCTCATAACATGTCGAGTTTATGATCGGCCACAATGCCAGCCGCGCTCTTCTCGCGTGCATCCACGTATAGTCCTCCTGGTCGTGTTCACAAAAGTGTGCAAAAGATGCAGATGCGACCAGAGACGCGTTTGTGGTGCCATTATTGCCGTACGCATGCATACCTACAGCGCACGGAGGACACCACACCGATGGCTTAAAACCTAAATAATACGAAGCGTGGCCGTCGTTCGCGGGGGTATCCTTCTTCTTAGTTGGTCGTTATTCGCTTACGCGCCCGGCGAATACGCAGAAATTACGCGTGTGTGTCGTCGTCGACGTGTGGGCCCGTTTCGTTGGTGCGGGCGCGTTCGCCGCAAAAACGCTTTTCAGCGGAATGCGGCGACGGCCACGACGACGAGTCGGAGAGAGGCTTGCTCATTATATTCGCTTATTCCCGACGCGGGCGCAAGCTTATTCCAGCCGCGCCATCGAGGACATCCTTAGGCTCTGCCATAAATTTTAACCATTAAGAAACGCAGGCGCAAGCGCGAGGGGAAAAAATGAGAGATAACGAATGCACCAACCGAAACCGGCAACTTACTCTTGTAGGGTTACCAAAAAAGTATAGAATTTTAATTCGCTGAATCAATTTTTACCTTTTTTTAATGTAATAATTACTTTTTTTAATGTGATAACTTTTTTGCGGAGGGTAAACCGCTTCCCAGCGTAACGGCGCCTGTCTGTCTGCTGTTTGCAACTATCTACACCAGAAGTTCCTAAACTGTCTGGAGCGTTTCCCTAGAGAGCTGTGGACTATTCACAGGGGTGGCGTGAGTATATACGGGAAGGGGGGGATCCCCTTGGTACAATATTTAACGCTTATATTAAAAAAGAAGGTGCAGCCTTGCACAGTTTGGGACACTCTGATCTACACAGTATAAGCGCGTGTCGTATGAGCAGTGGTATCGCTCATCGACGATTAAGAATCATGTTTGTGAAAATTTTATATTTCTTTCCACTCTTTATAGTAAATCCCTTTCTCACCACTGGCCAGTAAGAACAAGTATTTGTTTGAGCGATTGGGCACCATTTGGAGGATGGTTATACTAAGCTAAGAAGTTGTGCACAACACTATAAATCCTGAAAGGAAAATCATCACTATTCACACCGGTCAAATCTGAAAATGAACATAACCTAAAATTATCGCCGAGATCTTGGCCCGACGAAAAAGTTGGGCTTTTTAATGTGATAACTTCTTTGCGGAGGGTAGACCGCTTCTCAGCGTAACGATCACGGTGCCTGTCTGTCTGCCTTTTGTCATTATCTACACCAGAAGTTCCCAAACTGTCTGGAGCGCTTTCCTAGAGAGCTGTGGACTATTCACAGGGGGCATGAGAATTTACGGGGTGGGGATCTCCTTGGAACGTTATTTAACACGTGTATAAAAAAAGAATGCGCAGCGTTACGCAGTTTGGGAACCTCTGATTTATACAGTATTTAGTAAGTGCGTGTCGTGTGAGGAGTGTATCGTTCACTGAGGATAAAGAAGATATTTGTGTAAATTTTATATTTCATTCCACTCTTTGTAGTAAATTCCTTTCTCACTACTAGGAAAGGCCAGTAAGCACAAGCATTTGTTTGAGCGATAATGCACCATGGAGCTGATGTTTATAGTAAGCCTAAACAGTTTTTGTGGTCGGTAGAGAAGCTGTGCACAAAACAATAAATTCTGAAAGGAAAATCGTCACCATTCACACCGGTCAAATCTGAAAATGAACATAACCAAAAATTAGCGCCGATATCTTGACCCAACGAAAAAAAAAAGGGCTAGCACATTTTCTACGACTTTCTCTACGACTATTATATGTGAAAATAATAATGAGTAGATTTAGTTTTCTGATCCCATTCGGGTAGCTTAGTGGGTGGCACCTAAGCGTATCACGCCAGCGGACGAGGTTCGAGTCATCGGGACGGGCATCACACAGTGTGATTATTTTTCACACAACAACTTCACATACTCACCCAAGCACACGCGCACAAATACACACACACACACACACACACACACACAAACACATTATTTCAAACTCTCAACTTCAAACACAACATCCAACTTCATGCATTCAACTTCACATATCATTCTACTGATACCTGCAATTTCCTGCGAGAACTACTCTCAACCACAACAACAACATATACATCAACAACTCACACCAACCAACAAACTATTGTATAAATACAAAACATAATAACAATAACAACAATACGACAAAAAAGCATACAAATCAAAATAAAAGTATATCCATGTCGGAAAGTCCCACAGAGGTCGATAGACATTAAAATATGTGATATTGTTATTATTATTATTCTGCTAACGGTGTGTTCCATGTCAATAATTACACCGGCCTCAGCTACGAAACCACCTCGAACTCATTATAGCTTGCTTGCCTAGAACTACATCATCTACCAGTACTGTAATGATCAGCCGCAGGTTATATAGATCATAACTCAATCGACTGTGTTAAAATAATGTACTCATTACACAACAGGAGTAGAAAAAATAATATAAATGTGTTGGTAACCCTATTTAATTACAATGTACAAGAAATGCAAAAAACTATATTCTCTTCTGATTTGCCTGATTGCAAAATTAAAAAAATATATATGTAATCAACGCCCCAATGCTCTTCTCCCTACATCCGTCCGCGCTGCAGCCAAAAGTTAATCAATAATTTTAATTAAAATTCTCATTTTATCGGGCGCATCATTTAATTTCGTCAATAATAAACACGATTTCGTTCGTCCGGCCGGCACGGTGCGCACATGCCTCTCAGCCCATCGCCACCTGATTTTTTCCATTCCCAGTCACTAGACGGCGATCTTCGCCGGGGAGTGATTGGCTGCCGGCCACCGCCACTGATTGGAAAATACACACTGATTGCGAATGCAAGATGCACGAGGGCGAGTCTCTGAATTATTTAAATGCAAAAATACAACAAAAATACATTCGATCGTGGATACGGGCGGGCAATAACAATACAGCCACACAACGGGATGCACATCGGATAATCGAATGCAAAACCAAATAAACCGTAATTAAATAACGCGATAATTAAAAGTTACGAGCGCTTGGCATGCGGCCGTGGATAATAAAGCAATAAGATGTAAAACAAGTCGTCGCCGAAACCCGGCTAGCCTACGATCACGCGTAAAATATGAAAAAGTCAAAACGAAGCCGATATTAAATTGAAGATTTTCAAGTGCGATTT
This sequence comes from Mimaenictus wilsoni, assembly GCA_027575185.1. Classification (NCBI taxonomy): domain Eukaryota; kingdom Metazoa; phylum Arthropoda; class Insecta; order Coleoptera; family Staphylinidae; genus Mimaenictus; species Mimaenictus wilsoni. The sequence goes on from JAODAC010047332.1 coordinate 9,672, forward strand.
TATTATTTATAGTGTATGAGGCCACCAAGAAGAGTCGAAGAAGTTTACGTATGAATGCGTGGTGTGGTATTCGTTGGTGGTTTTTATTTTATTTTAGTTTTCGATGTGCTGGCGTCGGGCCGAAACTTTAACGCCGGATTTAATCCGACAGCCGTTGCGAATCGTTATAAATTACACCGCGTGGAATGACATGTGGACGTCTTCAACATGGCATAACAAAGCGGGACAAATGTTTGATCGTCTTTTCCGCATTCAATCAATTTTCGAAGCGTTTCCCGTTTTCATGAGCTTAAAAAAGTGTACGTGTCTTGAGACATCTTACAAAAATGAACTTAAACTAATTTAAGTTGATTTATTTAATATTGTTATTATGTAATTTGAGAAATGCTCAAATTATTACTTAAATTATATGTATATTAATATGATAATGTAAAGGTAATGTATATTAATATTGATTAATAAAATTGTTTGTTTATTATAAAATTTATTTTTCAAGGGACGTTCACGCATTGTCCGACTTCAATTTAAATGCATTTTTTGTACGTTTATTAAAATTTTATTTCGCGACTTCCAAAAATCAAAGTTTGGTAACAAATAAATTAAGTTATATATGTTTCACAGCAAGTTTCGGCATTTGAGTTTCGTGGCGTTGTTGTCGACGTTGTTGTTGTCACCCTATTAGGCGTCGTTCAGACTGGCGGCGTGCCGTTGAATAGAAAATGTCTCTTGAATTGAATGGAAACGAATGAATGAAACCACGTTTTTTG
>JAODAC010047343.1:0-10433 GCA_027575185.1 Mimaenictus wilsoni
TTGTTTAGTCTATTCCTAAGTTTATATATTATTTCGGTAAAGTGGAGGAATTCGTCACACTTCAATAATCTCTGGGCATTTAAGAATGAAATATACGAATACGATAAACACCCAGAGATAGGAGTGGATCACGCGACGGGCTGGCGGCTTGCATAGGTCTGGCTTTTCTCACCACCAGACGGTTCTCCGTGGACATCTGTGGTGCTGTCGGTTTGTGCGCCTAGGCCCGAGAACGGACACACCCGGAGAAAGACAGAGAGAGAGAGAGTGCAAGCGTGTGATAGGGTGTGTCCCAATGCTAGAGAAGCGCTGATGAGGGCGAGATAAGCCTCATCACCTAGATATTAGAGAATTGTAAAGGAGTGGTGGTACCGCAAGGAGGGTGGTGTGTGGGCGGTACGCACCGCTTCAAGGTTTAGATTTTCCTTAATAAAACAGTTGCTATCCGAACGCCGAATGAGCCTCTTCTCATCTCAACCTTCCTAAACGCGCAACACAGGTAGCTGGTAGCTGTCGGCCTGATTTCTTCATTACTGGACGTTTAAGGACTGTATGTGAGCCCAGTGCGTTCACCGCGCTATCACCAAGGGTCGCCACTCAGTACACGTTCCCTTTCTCTTCCGTCGCAAATACACCTCTGATCGGAACCCGGTGCGTTCACCCCGCCATCAACCAGGGCCGCCGACGTTGGTTCGCGACACCTCTCCTCCATTTCCATTTCTCCTTCACAATTTACCTCAGTATTGTGACACTCTCCTTTCCCTCTCCCAAACCTTTCCCCTCTTACATCCCAAACCATTCACCCCTTCGCAGACATATAGATTCTCCCAGGTATCCACCCCACCTCGACATAACACACATTCCATATATTCCCCATCCATTCGCTCCCCATCCACACCTTTCTTCCTTGATCCTCAGACCCACACCTTGCCCTGGCCTTAACCTGTTTGTCGTCGGCGCTCATTCTTTGCTTGGTGATATATTTTGGCTTCTGCCCGATGATCAGTATTAGCCTGTACGCGGGGTTATACGAGCTGTTACTTATGTTCTCTTGGCGCACCTGTTCTTCCACCTCTCGACCCCTTTCACGCACCATCCATTCTAACGGTGCCCCTTCCCGCAATATTTCCTCTGTCGCCAATTCCGACAAACCAACATGCTCATACTTCTTCCTTCTGTCCACCCTCCACCCACTCACCCGACTACTAGCACACCATTCCCATATATCCTTCACCAATGTTCCGCTTTCCATTCTACTCACTCCCTCCTCAAACCGTACAACCCTGCTAACCGACTCCCATTTAACAGACATTCTCCCTATCTCTTGCATTATACCTGGGAGTGGATTAAAAATGTATTTCAATGTAATTTTTTTTTTTGATTTACCGAGCATCGACTGCTATGGTCATTAGATCTATTCAATTCTTGATCAATATAATTAGTCATATTAGGGGCTAATACTATTGATAAGAAGAATTCACTTTACTAGCAGTAGTCATCAACCATACCACTGCGCCACTTGGCTGGACAATTAAATTTTTGAATTGTTTTGAAAATTAATAATTAATAATTGAATAATTGATTTTCCTCACTTTTTAAATTTAACATTTGTTGTGTAAAACAAACTATGTGATACTTTGATAGACCTATAGAATTTTCTACTTTTAAAATGTATTACAAGAGTGGTAACTGCAGAATTTGTTCAGTGTGACTAATATTTGGGGTGCAAGCTTCCAAACATGTTAAATTATCCCAAATAATGATAGTTTGGTACCGAAAAGAAACACTTTTAAACACTGTTTTCTGTATTTGGTCAGGAACTGACAAATCAGGTCAGGAATAGACAATTAGACCAATTTCTTCAATTATTAAACACGCGCGATCCCAATTTAAAGTTCACTATTGAAAAGTTGACAATTCAATCAACTTCCTGGACTTGACAATCAAAAAAGTATTCTATAAATTAGATTTTTCCATCTTCAGAAAAAGAACCGGAACCGACACTATCATACCACATAATTCTTTACACCCGATTTCCACTAAACTCGCTTCTTTTAATTGTCTAATCCATAGGTTAGTCCACCTCTTTCTACTGAAAACTTTAGGATAGAGCTAAACACCGTTAAAACAATAGCCCGTAACAATGGAGCACTGGGTAGATGGTCTACTGAAGAAAAAACTTCAACATAAAACTCAAAACCTATTTTTCCCTAAAACACCCAACAAGCCCAATAAGATCTTTGTTAAAATACCATTCTTAGGCCATCTCTCTTACAAAACAAGCCACAAATTAAAACACCTTAATTTGTGTGCTGCAATGTACAACACAAATGCCCTCGAACGTTAATCAATTCCAAGATCAGATCACCATTCAGGGGTTTATCAAATCAAATGTGGGAATTGTGATAACATATAGGGCAAACGGGTCACAACTTCCACATTCAGTTCAAAGAACATTTTCGCCTCACTAACAGCGCGGGAATCCCCAATGTTCCGCGCTCGCAGTGCACCTCATCAATGCGGACCACACGTGTTCAATTGACGGCCTAAAAATTTTCCATCTGGCTCCCAAAGGCTACAAGCTAAACGTGTTTGAAGCCATATATATAAAAACACCATAAATGATAACGCGGACAACATCTTAAACGACCAGCTAGACTTACTTCTACGCTCTCCCCTCACTCGCAATATTGTACCCCCGAATATTTTTGTATAAATATGTGAACGCACTTTTTAAATTGTTAGTACCTGATGATGCCTCGCGGCGAAATGCGCATCGTACGCAAATAAATCTAAATATTTTTTAAGACAGTGTTTAAAAGTGTTTCTTTTCGGTACCAAATTATTCAACATGTTTTATCAATAACCGACAGTCGACTCCGTCAATTATATGCATATAATGATCACTGTAAGCCGTTGATCGCATAGAGCGGTGTCGCACCAAATAGTTATATTTCTACACAATGATTTTGCCACTTATTTAAATTAGATTATTTTAGCCCACTTGGGTAGCTTGGTGTATCGCACTGGTGGCCGTGGTTCGAGTCCTCGGGGCGGCCACAAACAGTGTGCTTATTTGTCACAAACCACTTCACGCAGTCACTCATGCACACATACTACCTCAAACTTTCAAATTCAAACTACACTCAACCACAACATCAACATTCATCAATCAACAAATAAATAATTGTATAAATACAAAAAATACTTGTACTTCGGGCACTTTAAAACTTAAGAGTGACCCATTTACTAATTTCAAGTTTCGTACTCTATTTTCTAGAAATATGCAATAAATAAAAAACGTCTAGCGCTTGCACATAGGACCATTTGTAAAGGAAAGAGAACGAGTTGACCAATAGTTAGTGAAGAAAGTATTGAACGCCTTTTACACGTAGCTCGACGAAAATCGTTTAGAAAAACAATCGTTAATTAACCATTCCGGCGATCACTGTTTAGAAATTTATAAGGAAACACATAAAACTACATCAGAATCGTTTTCAGTTACTACTGGCTGAGTTTCTCTTTCAATTTATGTATTTTATGATTTTAAATTTCATGTAATAAAGCATGCAAATTTTAAAACCCCAAAATTTATTTATATGCGACATTTATTCAAATTGTGATTGATTATGACCCAAATATGATGCCGATTCCAGGTTTAAACTATAATTTGAGAGGCGACTTGTCTTGATTTGATCATAAACAATCTTGCATATGTCGAAAGTTCGTGATTCAGCGAGTTAAATTAATAATGCTCCAAACAGTTATAACAATTTTCATATTATCCTGCATCTTAAGTCAATTAAGTCAACATGAAATCATTGAAAATCACTATAACTAAACTAAAAATCAACTAAATGCTATCAGGCATACTCAGGTGAGGTGGGGTGAGATCGGACTGTTTTCGTGGACAGTAAACCCATGACTAGCTGGGTTAATAGATTGCCGATTTTTTTGTCGCGATAACCAAAACCATGTTATCAAACCCATAAAGTAATGAGAATAATTATAACGAACCCTTAAAATATAATAACAAGCAATAAGTCAGTAAGACTTCTCTCTGAAATGATTGTTGTTGCCGACAAATAAGGAGTCAGAGAAAAACGGTGCGCATACGAATATAGAAAGTGGGATAAACAAAACTGGAATATTAAGGGATGGATGAGATCTAATATTATATTTACAATTATAATAATTACAAGTTGTGTTATTGATATACTATCAATACCACAACTTGTTAAAATACTTGTACAACAAATTCATCAATCATTAACTCTTACAGGATGGATACACAATCTGGCAGATAAACTAAAAGTGCCAATAAGCAATATATCGAATACGGATGCGTATGTAACCGCACTTTACTTTACTTGCTCGAGCCTGACTAGCGTGGGCTTCGGCAACGTGAGTGCAAACACAACCAGCGAGAAGGTGTTCAGCATTTGCGTAATGCTCATTGGAGGTAAAAGCTCTACCAAATGCAATCAGAGTTGCTACAATTTCCCAAACCTCTAGTAAGCTCTAGTAAGTACTGATCACGTGCTTGTTTTCAGCACTGATGCACGCCGTCGTCTTCGGCAACGTGACGGCTATCATCCAGAGGATGTACTCGAGACGCTCGCTCTACCACACAAAGTGGAGAGACCTGAAGGACTTCTTAACACTGCATCAAATACCCAAGGAGCTGAAACACCGCATGCAGGATTACTTCCAGACGATGTGGTCCTTGAATCACGGCATAGACATCCATGAGGTAAGGTCTCGACCCGCTCCACATGTCAACCGCAAGTCCTCTCCAACTCCACGTGCAACGGGGCCCTTCTAATAAAAATCCGTCAACTTACTACAGCGCCGTTTAGTTCGTGTTTTGTGGTGGATTACGGCTTACATTCCGTTGTTTTCCCGTGCAATTTATTCCGAGAATTTTAGCGCGCGTGGAACGCATGGCTTGCTTTTGTGCGACCCAATCCCCTGAAGCCTCTACCATTTTTTTACGTTCTCCCCCTTTTTGAATGTTTGTAACGTGAGAGTGCCTTTGATACGCAGCAGCTTTGCAGTCATGCTTTTGACTAAGTGTGCGTCAAACGCCTGCTTGTGTTCTGAGCATTCAGTGTTGGTTACTTGTAGACATTAAAAGAATTTCCCGAGGAGTTGCGCGGCGACGTGTCGATGCACCTGCACCGGGAGATCCTCAACCTGCCCATTTTCGAAGCTGCCTCGCAGGGATGTCTCAAACTGCTCTCTCTGCACATTCGTGCCAATTTCTGCGCGCCTGGGGAGTATCTCATTCATCGCGGGGATGCACTTTCGTCGATTTATTACATTTGTAATGGATCTATGGAAGTCGTTCAGAATGACATGGTTGTTGCTATTCTTGGTAAGTTAAGAAATGTTGGAATATTGCACGTTTTCTAAATATACAACATACCGATCGTGGGTTTGTGTTTTATAAGTAACTAGGACTAGTTAGTTCTTAGAGTAATAAAATAATATTCTAAAGGAATTTTAAAAACCTAATAATTCATAGTACACTAAATGATTCAAATGAACTTTATAACTGTTGAGTTAAGAGTGCACAACAAATTATGTATACTTCAATTGCACTGAACTAAAATATGCTCTTTCGTTAGAGCAGTTTTATAGTCTTAACATTCGTAAATTTAGATGTAAAAGTACAGTAAGCATTCGACTTAGTTGGGTCTTTCCAGATAGATTTTCTTTTCTCCATATGATGTACTTGGTTAAGTATATATAATGAGACCTTTTTTATTAGACATTATGTCAACACCTTGTATCTTTGTTACAAAAAAAATATCTTCACTAACTTAAAATGAATTCAAAAGTATTTAAATAATAATATACAATAATATAACAATAATATACAATATTATAAACAAATGTTAACTACTAAAGCAACCTCCATAACAAAATAAACTATTTCCTGCCCCAAGTATCCACCTCTCTCACGCACATACCATATATTCAAAACCCATCCATACCTTTCTTACCTGCTCTTCAGTTCCACATCTTGCCCTGGCCATAATCTTTGAATCCTCTGCGCTCATGTTCTTTTTGACAATATATGTGGATCTCTGTGCGATGGTTTGGATTAGGCCGTATCCTGGGTTATTCGGGCTTTTACTTATATACTCCTAACGCATCTGCTCTTCCATCTCTCGACCCATTTCACACACAAAACATTTCAACAATCCTGAATCGCTTATCATCCTTCCACCGCCTATTCAGATAAACACATACTCTCATACTGCCTTCTTATGCTTTCTCTCCCGTTCCCATTCCCTTCAGTCGAAGCTCATCAAATCCTTGATGAACCAAGCCTGGTCTCTCCCATTTGTCACCCATTCACTCAATCCATAACATACGTTGCATGCTTTCCCTGTCCCTTTCCAACAGCATCACGTCATCTGCATATGCGATCACCCACCCTGTACACCCAACTAATAATCTCCTCAGCTACACACTGTTACCTTGGGCACTTTACCAGCTGACATAGCGGTACAGTATCGTAGACCGCCTTAAGGTCCAAGAAAGCCGCATGCATTCTCTCCCTTCGCGCCACTATTTTTTCCACCATTCTCGCTAGCGTGACATTTTGTTCCCTCGCCCCTTTCGACTTTCTAAAACCCGCCTGGGATTCTGGCAGCAGGCCCCTTGATTCTTAATACTTGGTAAAGTATCACGCCTGTGATCCATATTAGGCGGCTGAAGATCATTATGCAAGCTGAAATGAATATATGTTTTTAATGGATGTGCAGGGAACAATTAATAGGACAGCGAGTATTATATCTGAAAAGATGTACATATGCTAGTTAAAAACATATAAGCAATAGGGGAGAGTTTAATGGATCAGAATGATCGATTATATCGATACAATTACTTGTGAGGAAGATATAAGTCAGGGTTCGGCATAACTTTTGAATGTGGCTCAAAATCAACCAACTTTAGAAAAGAAACGTTCGGGTCACTAATATAAAAAAAAGAAGATTTTTGTTCATCGTGGCTTGGAGGAGGGCTCCTCGTGATGCATCCCTACATTAAAGTGGGTCACTTGAACATTGCAAATGGGTCACTCTGTGGCATAGGTTGCCGCCCGCTAATATAAATTATTCAATATATTGGTAGAACCAATGTAACAAATTCGAACTTCAAACAGTAATTACATTGATCAATGTAGCCACAATCAAAGCTAAATCAAGAATTGTAGCTACGAGTACTGGCGATGTACTCATACATCAATGGATAGCTCTAATTAAACTAATTGTAAGATTTTGACCATTGTCCAATCTCTGGTAAATAGGCAAAGGAGATTTGGTAGGAAGTGATATCAACTTCCATCTTCAACAAACCACGAACGGACCATCCAGCGGTTGCGTAGGTGGCGCTGGTGGCAACAATGACGTCATCATCAAGTCCTCCAGCGAGGTGCGCGCCCTCACCTACTGCGATCTCAAGTGCATTCACATTCACGGCCTGCTCGACGTGCTGCGGCTCTATCCCGAATTCCAGCAGCAGTTCGCTAACGACATCCAACACGATCTTACGTTCAATGTGCGCGAGGGCTACGAAGCCGAGGTAAGACTTTCGCGCCACCCATCTCATCCCAATGCTCTGGGATCCTCTGGAACAATCCGATTTACACTTCGTGATAATATATCGCCGGAGAAAATAATTACCTGGTAACGTGGTAACCAGGAATCTAGGAGCTGCGGGATGGTAATTGCGCTAGCAGGGAATTGAGTTGATACACCAATGAGGATGCACACGACGCATTGCGAATTGCGAACGTAGGGCTTTACTTTGACGCCGATGGTGCTCGTTGCCATTATGCATCGGTTTTAAATTACCATGGCAGCGCTGCAGGCGGGCTGTGCATTTTCAATGCATCCTTATTTGTTGCATGCGAGGATTACATATAAAAAGGAGAAACGTGAAAGAGTCCGCGCTTATTTACATGTTATTCAATGACGTTATGTGTGGAGTGAGGGAGGTCTAGTACGGTTTACTTACAGCAGGAATCCGATGCGAATGGAATGCCCTCGCTCACACTGCCGTCGATCAGCGAGGACGACGAGAATGCGCAGGATGGCGAGACGACGCCGCTCTCACCGAGCAAATCGCCCATGCACACGATCACAAACAGTCCTCGACATGCGAAATTCAATTTGAAGTAAGTCAATTTGCTTTTTACATCTGTTGTACAACATTCGGAGAGATTGCTAATTGTTTGCTAAGAATAACAAGATAAACAATGTGGTTTTGCTCAACGGAGATATGCTTCACCAAAGAAAATTAAACAAAATGCGGTTTATTAAATTAAATATATTTATAATATTATATAATAATGGTTTTGTGCTTGTGCTTAAAACTTATTTTTATTTTTATGGAAATGGTTTAGAATGATTTCAAAATTTGGCAGCACGTAAAAAAGCAAATTTGACCCAACTGATAAGGGGGAACCTCGCTACCTTGGGTCTTTGTAATGTAAATATAAATATTGCTCGGGCTGGTGGATCGCACCAATATATTCGGCGGGTCGCGGGTTGCTCACCCATGTTTTATTCTATATCAATAATTTAATGGCACATATAAGTGCCGCGTTATAGTAGTTGAAAATCACTGCTTTCGAGTTTAAACCATTCCGCACATCAAGAGCATAATCCATTTTGTGAAAAATAGATTTAATCAAATCATTTGAAACCATAACATTTCATAGCTTCCGTTAACATTTAATAAATAATAGTAAATATATTTTATATGCTATCGACCTTTAAGGTCCTTCCGCCGAAAAAGTATATTTTATTTTTCTCTACGAACTATTTATTATTCAACAACCTTTTTCTACCGCATAGTGGTGTAAGTAAGGGAATAGAAACTTTCACCTGGTCCAATCCGATCTCGCTACTGATGGTACTTGCTCTGAACTTGTTTGTGCATATGGGTTTATTCCGGGGACCGTTGCAACCTTCATTTTACCGCGAAATCAGGAGTTCGCGGACGGCGCCGCAGCCACTTGTTGAGTGGGGAGACCAAGTGGTCACCCATCCAACGCCTAGCTACGTCCGACGTTGCTTAACTGTAGTGATTTAACGAGCACCGAGCTCCACAACGCGGCAAGCCGCCGCTATTATCTCCACAAACTAATACAGCAAATAAATTGCAAAATTGTATAACAGAAAAATTAGAAGTACTTATAGAAATTAAACAGAATTTGTAATTTGCAACGTTGTAGAAATGGGTGAGAAGAGGATGAGAAGATGTTTTAAATTCACGAGTATTTCAGACTAATTTTACTGATATTTGTTGGGTGCGATCTTTTGATCGCGCATTTTTTTTTCTTGGCGTAATACACAATTTATTATTACAGATATAGCTAGCAATGATTACAGTAAATGTTTTAAAAGATACTCGTCGCTTTCAATGCATTTACAACTAACCCTCGATATACGCGGTCTTTAAAAAACACCTTTTTGATTATCGCGATTAAATGTTTTCATGTCACCGACAACCGCGATATTCAAACCCGTGTTTTTGAGACCGCGTTAAGCGAGGGTTACTTACACATGCTCTGAAATCGACGGGCATCACTTTGAGCATTTACTCCATCTATTACCAGGTATATCTGTAACAGTAAACTGTGTACTAAGCCAAGAAAATAATTGCCCGATTTTTACCCGATTTGGAAAATAAATTCATAAAATTAATTTTTACCGCTTACAGAAGGAACTACGAAAATATGTTTCGAACAAATCTTACTTACTTTTAGTCGTACAAATTTAGTTTAGTTTTTTCTAAAAGTACACCATCATTTCAACAATTCAAGCTATAATCGTAACCATCCCGAAAATTCCCAACATATGCTTGAAACTAACCATTTAGACAATAAACTGAACACACTGTAATGCACCATTGTCCTTATCTTAAATGATTACCTTCGTGTGCATTCCACATTAAGATTGGAGATTTGGATGAAGTCCTTAATACTAAAATTCCAAAAGAAATATTGCAAGAATCGCTCCCAGGTTGATCTGACGGGTATTAAGTTTCATAAATACAAATTAGAAAATGATGGAATAAGGAAAGGCAAATATATTACAAAGAAACATGCTTTAGGCAGTAACACAGCCAGAAGCATTGCCATGAAAACTTTTATAAAAAATGTTACATTCCAATATGAAAATATTAATAGTAGTAAGAATGTAAGAACGTAAGAATGAAGAGGCAGAATGGCAGCAGACATCAAATCGGAAATGCTCGATCGAATTGTTTCAATGTAATTCGTCACATTAGAGACAAAAACTATTGATAAGAATTAATTTAGTAATTTAGTACTGCAGAAAGCAGGGAGATTGAGCCTGAGATGGGAAACAGTGAGTTTGGTGGCAAGGTATGAGGAAACCTTGAATCGGATGGAA
>JAODAC010047354.1:0-10431 GCA_027575185.1 Mimaenictus wilsoni
TGGATGCATGAAGCGTTTGGCGCCTTGAGCGTCTGGAAAACATCATATCACGGCCAAGCGTAACGGCACATGCGTGCACATCTGCATGTGTGTAGCTACGAGCAGAGAGGCACCCTGTGGACAGAAGAGAGAGTATGCCGGCTCAAAGTCGTGGGCGGAGGCGTGATTAAACTTTCGTTTTAAGAATTATGTTTAATAAAGTCAGTCACATTTTTACACCCGAAACATCTACTTCTCTCTTTAACATCTACAACAATTTGCATCGGACGGGTAGTCCACGAATCTTGCTAAAAATAAAAGATTCGCGTAAATTCGCGGGTTGATGTTGCTGTTCGCAACAGACGCACTTCATATCTATGATTTGAAGTAGTTCAAGTAAAAACATGTTAAACTTGGTTTACATCTTTCATTAGGATTTTGGTCAACTTTGGACGATAATGGACTTCATAAAGTAACTGGTAGCTTCAGTGGTCTATAGCTTCAATTCGAAGATTGTAGATTCAAATCCGGACCGGACATTATCATTTTCCCGCTTGCAATCGAATTCAAAACTACCATATCTTAAATTTCAACTTTTCTAGTCCATTAAAATAAACTAACAAGATAACACATACTCAGAGAAGCTCGTAACACTTTATCTCGACTTTCTTACTTTAAATATATGCTAATTTCCCATCTGTTCTGATTTCCATGTGTAATTGTACCACAGTGGTTTTCCTATGAGTTCTACGAGTTCTAATATATAATTTATAATTGCACTCAACTAAAATGCAAAGTAACTGTGTGAGTTGTTTCGCCATCTGCTACCATCTTCGCGCAAAAGTTTCCTTCCTGCGTCATACTCACGGCTGCTCTTTGTTTGCTAAATAACTGCGGTCGCGCACACGGCGAACACCCCTTTCGCAATTTCGAACGCCGATTTGTTTCGCACCACTACAAGCACGATGGAAAAAAAAACAAGAACGCCGCCGCAATATACTAGATGTTACCGTCTCGCGCAATAAAGTACAACCACTTTTGTTTTGCCCTGTCCGAAAATAAATTAGCAACTTTTTGTGGCGCGTAAATGCCGTGCGGCCAGTTTAATATGTATTGTGCTCACTTTATCAATAGGCCATTGTTTTTGTTGCTTAGAACAGGAGAGTTGATTGTTGTTTGGGTGGCTTGTTCGCAGATAATGGCCGCTTTCATCCGCTCTTCCGCAGTTGCAAACTCGAATACATCAACCCACATCTGCTGGTTACCTTCCGGAATGTAACCATACACGTAAGCATGCATCTTTACTTCTTGTTATAAACTAACAAGCATGTTCCTAGAAGTTTTTCCATGTTCATATCTGTTGGAAGTTGGCGCTTATTAATCGTTCTACTCTAATGTACATTAATGTATCTTTGAAACTTTACAAAGTGCTTATTTCATTGTTTCGTTATATGTGACGGTTTCTTTGTGGTTGCATATTTTCGTTTGGAATTTGTGCGTCGAACAATATCCGGTGAACAATAATACTGCACGCCGGCTCAGATCTCAATAGCTGGCGATTGATTTTCGAACCGAACAAAACCGAATTCAGTTGAGTGAGCAAGTTTCGGTAGCTGGCACATTCTGCTAATTCCGCCGACAGTAAACTACGAAAACTAACCATGTTGTGGTAAGTTTACCGTGTAGAATGCGTGCCACTGACAGAAGTTTGATGGTGAAAACCTCCACGAATTAGATTTAATGCTTCTTGTCAAGGAATGATCAAAAAGCTTCAAACACCAACCCACCAGTTCAATTTATCATGTTGGAACTTTTGTGTTTATGTCAGTTTTAATCAAAACTTGAAATCCAAGTGAAATAGAGCAGGATTTTGAGGTTACAAGCATAAATTAATGTTAACCTAGGATTTAATTAATTTTATATGTGAGAATCTAATTTTAAACAAAATACAGAGTGTTTATAAGTGAATAATTTTCTATGAAATATGAGAGTCCTTGAGTCAATAGAAAAATATTTTCAATTAAAGGAGTGTAATTGAACAAAAAATATTAAAATAACTGAATTCTCTACATATTAAAGCAAAAACTAATAAATGCTTAAGATAGATGTTTTAATTGGCTTTCCTTTGGCGTTAATTTCAAGCAGGTTTTCCATAGATTATGTCATTAATAACAAAATAAACTGAAAGTAATAACGAAAAAATACTCTGAATGCACTAAAACATTGTTATGCAGTGAAATAACTACTATATCAACAAAATTATGTATATAGGTGATAGGTGCTTTAATAAACTATATTTGATGCTAATTTTAAATAGTTATTCCATAAATTACATAAGTTATGATGAAATAAACTGACAATTAAACATAAAACGAACGATGAATTAATCTGAAACCCCCTAAAACATAGTTTCAATGGTATGTAACTGCAATCTCAAGCAATCTATGTAAAAACAAATAACAGGCGCTGATAGTCGCTTAAATAAACTTTAGTTTGAAATTGATTTTAAGCCATATTTCCAAGAATTACCATAGTTATATTGAAGAATACCAATATGATCGAAAGATTCCTCTGTAATTCCTTAAAACATAGTTTCAAAGGTAAGTAACTTCAATCTCAACAAATTTAAGAAAAAAATTATAAACTGATACTGATAGTTGCTTTAATAAACTATCATTTGATGCTAATTTTAAGCAGGTGTTGCAATAATTTCATAAATTATGATGAAATACACTGAAACATAAAATGAACGATGAATTACTCTGAAACCCCCTAAAACATAATTTCAATGGTATGTAACTGCAATCTCAAGCTATATATGTAAAAACAAATAACAGGAGCTGATAATCGCTTAAATAAACTTTAGTTATAAATTGATTTTAAGCCATATTTCCAAAAATTACCGTAGTTATGTTCACATAAGCTGAAGAATATCAATATCAATGGATTTCACGGTATAATATTTTAAGGAAGAGGAGATGGGTCTAAAACCTTCAACTATTAATAATAATTATTACTGAACCAAACTAAAACCGTCGTTGATAATCCACACCATTTTAATGGATTATTCCAATTCCTTTATTGAATTAAACGTATAATTAGTTTGATAATATTGAAGTTGATTGACTTGATTGAGTTGATCGATTTAGAACCCACGAGAAACTAATTTATAACCCACCAAACACTAGGTCGATACAGCACTTTATTCTGTTATTATTCCTTTATTTAAATAAATAAACTTAGATACAATCTATTAAACTTTTAGCAAGTTTATTCCTCAAAACATTCCTAAAGTACAGATGGGCGCCTAGTGATTAGAAATTGATGTCATCGCAGGCGAGTTGCAAAGTCGGTAAGAAAATGTGACTGTGCCACTTTTAATCCGCACGTTATCTCGTTACGAAACTACTCCTTCTTCTTCAATCCATCGCGCCCCATTCGCTTGGCATGGCATGGCGTCTTCGTAATCCTCTTATTTGCCGCGTCTACTTTGTACTTAGAGCTTGTAGGTTGCGCCTCGCACACGTCTACTACGGCGTGGCTCGGCGGTTCTTCTCCTGGTCGTATTCCCATCGTGGCAGAGGCGATGTGTTGATTGGCACACGGCCTGCGTAATTCTGTTACAGACGGCAGGCTGGATACTCCCCCATGGGGCGAAACTTCAGACACGCTGCAAGGAATTGGGCATGTACAAGCTGCTCGGCGCAGCTAGCCCCCAGTGTCAGAACGGCGAATGGTCCTCGAAGCTACCATCCTGTGTGCCTACTACACTCCTGACTAATTTCACAGGTAAATTTACATTGATAATTATTTATATCTGTTTGGTTAGGTTCTTAGGTAAATTTACACTTTAAAAAATTCTGTGCGACTCGGGACATCCTACAAAAGTGGTGGTTAATCGCTCAAATGCTTCATTGTTCTTACCACTGGCCAGGCACGCATATATTTACATAGGAAACAAGAAAATTATATAAAATTCACGAGACTATGATTCATAATCATGAACTACACCACCACGGTTATTAAGCACTGCGTCAATTGGAAGAAGGCAGACAGACTGTCGCCGCAGAGTGTCCAAAACCGACCGTTTTTTGCCACAATAACGTCGCGCTCGTAGCTAGCGACCGCGCGCGCATGAAAATTGCAAAATTCTTCTTTTGCTCAAGATTTTTCATACTAAATATGAAGTTATGACGATGATACAAACATCAAAATGCTCCCCAATTCTTCTACTTTCTCATGGTATCAAACTTATTTCAATCGCATTACGATAAACTACTTTTATGCTGTTTTTAAAATGAGCTGTTTCAAGAAAATTTGAATCTGAACTTCAATAGGGGTTTTTCACCCTTATCCTTCAATGAAACAATATGCCACATATATCAATTTATTCCCCTTTTAATGTACTTTAACATGGTATTAATATTTTTCTGATCAGTTTTGTACAGCTATCGATTATACCTTGTTTTATAACATATTTCATGCATTTGTCGGTTGTATTCTTAAAAGTCAAAACATATATTATTTATATCCTGCACAAATTTCATAATCTAAACTTTTTACCGTGGTTAACATTTGTTCTATATTTGTTCTAATGGACTCATAAATAAATAATTGGGTATTTCTGACATTTTATTGTTTCTGTATGAAATTATTTCATGTTTTCATGAATTATTTCAATGATTAATTATTCCTGCAACGAGCCTATTTTCATTGTTTATTTTTAATGGCATAAGCTGGAGAATTGAAAATGAAGTCGGTCTTGATTATACTGGTCGATTATTCTAGTCGGCCGAAGCACAGATATTGATAGAGACACTGATAGCGTCTTCGACGAAGACAAGGTGTTGCAGGGATGATTCAGTAGGGTAATATGGTGAGTTTCATAAAGATATTTGTTCAGCGCTGACTTCGGGTCGCCATTAATATTTGAATTTGGCGCCCTGCGCGCCATGATAATGAGCCGAGATGACAACCGCGCGACGCTACTGAACGACCCTTTTTTGGCCTAGCTAAGTGGTGCGCGCCCTCGGCTCAAACTTGCTCTAGTCCGACCGTGGCGCGAGTGGGTGGTTTGTCAATTTTGTAAGTGTCTTAAATAAAGAGTTGTTAAGTTAACACCGTTCATTGTGAGCCTGTTGGAGATTACCTGCACCGATAAATGAATGAAATATGTTATATATCAAGGTATAATCAATAGCTGCACAAAACCGATTAGAAAAATATGAATACCATGTTAAAATACATAAGAAGGGGAAAAATTTAATTTATGTGGCATATTGTTCGATTGACGAATAAGGGTGAAAAACCCTTATTGAATTTCAAATTCAAATTTTCATAAAACAGCTCATTTTAAAAGCGGTATAAATGAGTTTTATCGTAATGAGATTGAAATAAGTTTGATACCATGAGAAAGTAGAAGAATTGGGGAGAATTTTGATGTTTGTTTCATCTTCACAACTTCATATTTAGTATGAAAAATCTTGCGCAAAAGAACTCCTCGAAAATTACGAAAGGAGCGCGCGCTCGTAGCGAGCGTATCGGCAAATAATTTTGGCCCAAGTTTGGCCACTGTGCGTCGTGATCGTTACACTACGAAGTGGTAAAGCATTTTATTTGAAACATGAAAAACGTTTTTAATACTTTTTTTTTAATATATTCTTTTCGAGGCGCGAAATAATTGGGTTAATTAGGTACTAAAACATACAGAAACATAAAAAACCTCTGCGTTAGGTAAACATTTTTTTCAAGGCACAAAAGCTCGAAGCTGTTTAACAAAAATATAAAGCATTTCTCTTGATGGCGTCCTCAGATGTGAGATGACTTTTTAAGAGGAATAACTTTTTTTTATATACGCGCCATTCAACTTTTTATTTCACCTCCAAATGCGAGAAGAAATCTCTATAGAGAAATGACGCGCAAGGTTCCATTGTCAAACGTAATTATTGCACATAAAAGCAAGTAGCCACAAATTTATCCTGGATTCACGACGAAAACACGCATCAAACTTTAGCTACCTTCCTCGCAATATTCAATTACGATTTATCACGTAATAAACGATTTTTTATCGATGTTTGATCCAAACGAACGTGTATTTAAGCCATAAAATGTGAACGTGAGGCATGTTTAAGATTAATGGCTTAAATATGTCATTAATTCAACGTCTAAGATTTGCTTAGGTTTGCCAAAAGTCTCTACATATTTGACCGCATCCTAAGTAAATATCATTTGGGTAGTCTGTACTTGGCACAATTGAGTGGGGAATTGATGTCGCCCGATCCGACGGACCGTGGGGATTTGCATTGATGACATTAGGTCATTATCGAAGGCATCAAGCTCGAGCGCATCCCCGAGGAGACAATAATTTGTGCGTAAAGTTCAGGTCGTGCATGTCTAACAATGTCGGGTTATTGCCATAATGCTGCATTCATTTATGAGTTGAGTTGAGTAATATCAGAATTGTAGACATCAGATAGATAAATAGATATATTTTAACATACACATTAGTTTAAGATTTTATATTAAGATTATTCGTTCTCGTAATTTATGGTTTATAGTTTATGGTGTTTTGTTAATAGCAGGTCAACTATTTCCATTTTAATTGTTTGTGAGTTATAAATAGTAATAATTTAATTCAATCAGTTCTGTTCACTTGTCAGTTGATTAGACCAAAGTATTTTTGGCTTGTTTTTCATCTGTCGTCTGTACTCTATTTTTTAATATTTCCATGGGAATGTTTTAATCTTGGCAATTTTAAACAACGCCTCAACTCGAATTAACACTAGATAATTGAATCGATTGGGATGAAACTAACAGAGTATAATCTCTGATGGTTTATGCGTGTTTTCTTAAAATATGGGCTCTATAGCTCGTATACTTTCCGAGATATTTTGATTTTTCAGATTTTGAATTTTTTTAATACTTACCCCTTGACGAAATTTGATTATATTATCACAATTCTCTATCTATTTATTCTCAAATAGATCGAAAACTATGCTATTTTATAAAGCTGATCGCGCTGATTCAGAAAATGTCATAATATATGGGGGTCGATTTTGTCGTTCTCGAGTTATTTTGAAAAATATCCAGTTTCAAAAAGCAATTTTGGACCAGTTTTTGACTAGCTCCGATCGGGATGAAACTAACAGAGTATTATCTAAGATGATTTATACGTGTTTTGTAAAAATATGGTCTCTCTTGCTTATATAGTTTCTGAATTTTGATTTTACAGATTTTGATGTTTTTTAATACTCTCCTCTTCACGAAATTTCATTACATCGTCATAATTTTCGATCTATTTATTCTCAGATAGATCTCAAACTATGCTGTCTTATAGAGCGGAACGCGCAGAGATTAGGCGACTGGGGACGGTGTATGGTTCGGCTTCTTGGTCGGCTGTCGATCTGGTGGCGTACTGAGCTAGCTATACTTTGGGGGTGATAATGGTGGTGGCGGTATGGTGGTGTATATTGATTTATCAGCAGAGTCACAGAACAGTACACTTAAACAAAAATAGTAATAAACTAAGGATTGAAGTTATAAAGCGCGTGACCGGACCGTACGGGGTGACTACCACAAGTGTCAGTATCGCCGACTGATTTGCAACTGCTTTGCTTATCTATACGCCCCTTGCGCATACGCCTCCTAAAATTATTTCGGTTTCCTAAATTTACATCTAATCTACACACCTTTGGACTAAACTTTCCAGAAGTGGTTTTCCTGTTATTTAAGATGAATTTCTTAATCAGCTTTTCGCATTCGCGACAATATTCAAAATAAATAGTTAAAAAAATGTGATGCTTCTATAAAGAATGTGCGGTGAACCATTCCGTTCTTTACTTGCAAATGAGGAAAGTCTCTCATCATACAAATACCGGAAACTTCTCGTCGCCAAATAAGACCACGGCTTTGTTTACATATTTCCCGCTTTTCATATCCAACGTTCCTCTTTCAAGTTGCGCTCCACAAGACGTCACCGTCGCAGCCCTGCCACTGAAAGTCAATCGTCGACGTAAACCAACCACGTTATCTCATCGCTTGTGGCGCAGATCGAAGAAGTTTTGTAATATTTCATATATGAGAAATTTCATAAACTCGCACGTAAAAATACCCGGCACATATAAAAAGCGAGATGCGTCGCACAGCATAAGACAGCATAGCAGGGCGAGCAAAACAAAAATAAGGCGATTATCTTTCACCGCCAGTCAGCGAAGATGTGCGGGACGATGCCGGCAGGAGGGCCAATTTGCAAAATAATAATACGATCGTATTGTGCGGCTATAACTACGAGCAGAAAGGGGGAGAGAGGAAGAGAGAGAGAGAGAGAGAGAGAGTGAGGGGTTTGGAATGTGGGTCAATTACGCTCGAAAAAAAGGGCTACGTATCTGTCAGCAGTCGTGAGCCACCCCCGCAACAACGGAACTTATTTTAAAGCGGCCGGCTCAGCGGCACAAAACTTATTCAAGCCTTTTTTTTCTCTTCTTTTCTCTCTCAACTGCTTTTTTATATATATATATATATATATTTCTGCGTTTTTACTCTTTTGCACCATCCGCCCATTCGTAATATACTTCTTCATTTTATTGGCCTGCTGTTTCTTTATGAGTTGAGAGAAAGGAAAACAAGGAAAGAAAGGAATATGAGAGGGGGCATTGAAAGTTCTAAGTAGTCTTCCGGATTTAATAGAAACAAAGGATATTACGCTCATTTTCAGGCGGAGGGGTAAAACTTTCTGAAGGCATGCTTATAAAGAGTTGAAAGTAATGAGTATTAATGTTTTGCTTATAATAAGTTGACATAGCAGCGGCTTGCCGCGTGTGGGGCAGGGTACTCGTTAGATCACTGCAGTTAAGCAACGTCGTACGTAGGTACGTGTTGGATGGATGGGTGACCACTTGGTCTCCTCATGCAACAGCGGCTGCGGCTTCGTCCACGAAACTCCTGACTTGCCACGGTCCCCGAAAAAAAAAACATATGCACAAGAGTTCAGAGCAATAAATATCATCAGTGGCGAGACGGGATCGGGCCGGGAGAAATAATTCTTCCCACATTGCAGTTCGGGATATTCTAATCAAGGATCGTATATAATAGCTGGTATAGTTGACTCGAACCAATGTCTGCAGCCCTTTTTTTGTCGCGCAGTGTATGCGCTGGGTCCCATAGAGGGGTAATAACGACGAAGGAGAATGGAGGACTGACTTGGCAGACCTTTTTATGGGGTGGTGAACACACAGGGTCCACATTCAATCTGATTAAAAGTCCGAAATCATCCAAGAAATATTACAGGCATTTCTTGCAATATTAAATATTACAAGAAATATGGAGAAGAAGAGTTGAAGCTCATACAGCGTTTGGATAGTAAAAACTTCCCGAAAAAAAGTTTTGTCATGATCACCATATGTCGCAGCAGCCCATTCTCGTCTTAATTATACCTCTGTGCGACCTAGTGCATTCACCGCTCTACAAAATAGGGCTGCAATTACACATTTTCTGTAGTTATATGACTTTATTCGGACCGAGCGCGTCGACAAATTTGTGAGAAATTCATACATAAATTTCCTTAAATGCTCATAATCATTTTAATCAAAATTACTAATATTTAGTTTAAATATGCTTCATAATTAACACGTTTTAGGATATATAGCAAATATCACGACCGACTGTAAGCCCGCGAGGCTTCGGACCTTCCTTATGGAAGAACTATTTTGGAAGGGAGAGGCCATCGAGAAAGTAGTGATGTTCAAGTACTTGGGGTTTCTTTTCAAGTACACAGGATCATGGGGAGGGCTCACTCGATGGTTGCAACAGAAAATTAGGCGAGCATGGATCAGAGTGAAAGAAAAGTGGGGGAAGTTGTGGGGTGGAAACTGGGACGTGGTGATGCGAATGTGGGATGGATGTGTGAAGCCATAGTCCTTCAGGAAACCGGAAGAATGAGTGTAGTATGGGAGTCTAAATGTAGAGTCGTAAGGTATGAGGAAATACTAGTGAGAATAGGAGAAGAACAGTTGGTGAGGCAGGTCTGGATGACAAGATCGAGTGCTAGGGAGAATGAATGGGGGCGAGAGAGAAGAAGGATGTATGAGGCGAGAGGGTTATCGGAGACGGCGGTGAGGCAGGTATGGGAGAATGGGGAATTGGTAGAAAGGGTAATAATGGTGAGAATCCGGGAAGTGGAGGAGCAAATTAGACAGAGTCGCATTGAGAGAAGCGCCTATAACCCAGGGTACCGGACAGTACAAACTGTGAGGAGGAGATCGGGATATATTGGCTGCGTAGGAAAGGGAGCGACGGAAAAACTGACCCTGGCGCGTGCAAGGTGTGGTTCGGAAGTGAGAGGATGGAAAGTGTGGAGGGAAGACGAGTTCAGAAAATTTGTGCTATGTGAGGATGGATGGGATACGTGGGAGCATTTAGCAGGAGAGTGCATGGGAATGAATCAGGAATGGGCGA